>BQNB010132686.1:0-16793 GCA_026074375.1 Tanacetum coccineum
CTTGTTATGGTTTCTTCTAGACAATAAGTTTTCTAAGGGTGCAGTTGACCCAACATTATTCACTCAAAAAACAGACAAATATATTCTTCTTGTTCAAATATATGTAGATGATAGCATATTTGCCTCGACCGACCCTAAAGTATGTGACATATTTTCCAATGAGGTAAGTTTTAAATTCCAAATGTCAATGATGGGACAAATGTCTTTTTTCTTAAGATTACAAGTTTCTCAAAATCCCGGAGGCATTTTTAGTAATCAATCAAATTTTGCTCTAGAAATATTAAAGAAATTTAGGATGGATTTGTGTGACCCTGTTGATATACCCATGGTGGATCGACTTAAACTGGATGAGGACCCCTTAGGGATTCTAGTTGACTAGACTTGATTTTGTAGTATGACCGGCTCCCTAACGTACCTCACTGCCAGCAGACCCGACCTTGTCTTCGTTGTATGCATGTGTGCTAGGTATCAGGCATCGCTTACCAAAAAGCACCTTGAAGCACTTAAACGGGTCTTTTGGTATCTCAGAGGAACCATCAATTGGGGACTTTGATATCCGAAAGACACCGCTATGGCACTAACGGCCTATGCAGATGTGAATCATGCAGGTTGTCAGGATACACGAAGAAGTACGTCAGGAAGTGCTTAGTTCCTTGGAGATAAATTAGTCACCTGGTCATCAAAGAAGCAGAAGAGCATTGCGATCTCAACCACAGAGGCTAAATACATTGCCATGTCTGGATGCTATGCTCAGATACTTTGGATGAGGTCTCAGCTTACAGACTATGGTTTTGCCTTCAATAAGATTCCCATGTATAACTGCAGTGCCATTGCTCTCTGCTGCAAAAATGTCCAGCACTCCTACTCCAAGCACATTGACATACAACACCATTTCATTCGAGAGCATGTTGAAAAGAGCATGGTTGAATTGTACTTCGTGACAACGGATTATCAGCTTGCAGACATATTCATCGAGGCATTACCAAGAGAGTGGTTCGAATTTCTACTCCCGTGACTTGGTATGAAGAATATGACTCTGGAAACCCTTAAACGTCTTCAGGAAGGAGAAGAGGAATAAAGGATGGTCTTCTTATATCCTATGTATATTTGTATATAATTAAACACAAAAACAAAATACAAAAATATAAATCCTACAAAAACCATAAAAATTAGAAAAATCAAAAATACCAAAATTATTTTTCAAGACATGTCTTTTGTAAATCGATAACATTTACAGACCTAGAAATGTCATTCAATAATGACACAGGTCTTTAAATGAAGTTCGAGCGGAAGTTCAAATTGTTTTAAAACATTTCTTTATGGCTTGCTATTATTTCTGATAGCAACCCATTTTTCAACATGAGGATTGCATGTCATCAAAAAGACAGTTGTTCCTGACAATGGGTGATTAATTTCTCTCGGGCATGGATTACTTTATATCTGTGCATCACAGATCTAATGTACGTTTTAGTGTGCTATTTCTTATTCGGAAGAGAAGTCTTCCTTTGTATAACTAAATAATTTTTTCTTAATTGATTCTTCAAAATTATTTGAGTTAATCACGGTGGAAAAAGTGTTGTTGAAAATTCATCAGTTCGGGCTTTTATAATAAACTTTTCAACTCAAACAACGACTACAACTCTTTCAATAAAAAACGGGTCATTATTTGAGGAGGAGAGTGATTTCAAGTTTATTGCATCAAACAGACCTCTAATCACATCACACAATTAATGGAAAAGGTTTGGTAGTCATACGGGGTTATAATTTGAGAAGGGCCAAAACTATCATTAGTTTGAAAGTATAGGGACTTATGTGCAATTTGCTAAGTGTTTCCTAGATATTATTAATTACAAGGACTAAACCTGTCATCTTTCAAAATTATTTAACCTTAGAAAACCTTTAAGGCGAAAATAGAAGGAAGTAGAAATCCCAGGGACCAATTCTGCCATTTCCAAAATGTGAGTCCCAAACTGAACATATCTTTGCAGCCTGCTAAGGGTGATAGCCAACTTGTATAAATACAGATTGACTA
Source organism: Tanacetum coccineum (assembly GCA_026074375.1). Classification (NCBI taxonomy): domain Eukaryota; kingdom Viridiplantae; phylum Streptophyta; class Magnoliopsida; order Asterales; family Asteraceae; genus Tanacetum; species Tanacetum coccineum. The sequence goes on from BQNB010132686.1 coordinate 2,033, forward strand.
TATAGAAACACTAACTATGAATACCAATTGTATATGAGGCGGAATCTACACAATAGTATTAAGAAGAACAATGAATAAACTAAACTTTTGGTTTCTATTAATCTGTTAAAGTGATTACAGATTACTAACTATGAGATATGATTGTATGAGATGTATATCGAACTAATATTTCTAACTATGTCGTAAGGATTCCTTTTATAGACCAAGGATAAACCCTAATAGGCTTACAAAACGCATAAAAGATAATACATATATTTTCCTATAATATCTCATATATATCTCTTAAACGGTACTAACTATTTTCTACTAACGGTACTAACTATCTGATTAGTACTTAACACTTTGTACTGTCAGTACTGACTATAACTATCGGTACTAAGTATTATCACTAACGGTACTAAGTCAGGAATGAATAATTCCCAACAGTTGGCGTGACCTAATCTCTTATGCCAAAGCGTTGAGTTATCCACCACAGATGCCAGACAAATTTGTTGTTTGGATTTATCTCCCAATTTGCACGTATATAGACCATATCTCCTATGACTTTTAGCTAGTGTTTTACCATCTTTACTAATATCACAATCTACTTTAGTAAAACTAACTACGCAATCATCATTACATAAGTAAACTACACTAATCAAGTTAGAAGCTAGACTACTAACATGCTCAACATTTGTAATTGTGATGGAGTCATTACCTCCACCGACGACCTTGCCCATTAGGTTGCTCCAAAATACGACTTTTCTACCATCATACGCCTTGTACAAAGTAAAAAATCTTCTATTCCCGGTCATGTGCTTAGTGCAACCACTATCCACAATCCAATCGTCTGGCAGTAAATCGCATTTAAGACACACCTACAAGAAAATATGAATTCAAGGTCGTGGTACCCATTTTTTCTTGGGTCCGTTATGGTTAGCAAATATGGTGCCCAAGTTAACCATTCTTGGGTCTTGTAGTACAGCACATAGTTTATGTAGGTTGTACCTTGAGAACACGGACCAAGATTGTTTTAAAAATTATAGGAGTTTTGAAAGTTTGGTCCAACGCTCTAAGGTGTTTTTTGCCTTTGATTTGGGTAGGAGTTTTCTCTCCTTTGGAAGGTGCTAGGTTGATGATACGAAGACCTTTGGTTTTTATAAAAGCTTCTTCTTTCTGAAGAGCGATTGTTTTGAAAAGAAGGTCTTCGAGCATATGAGTTTGAATGTCTCAAATTTGGTGCGGGTAGAAGCGGTCTAGGGTCAACTCGAGGTCGTGTGTATCCAAGGCCATTATGTGAGCTTGAGTGTTGTCTTGTTTCCACTCTTGTAATAGGCGCTTGGGAGCCTCGGGGGTTTGCAATGTGAGTTTGAGTTATGCGTTTAACAAAGATTTTTGAAGAATTTCCGATTTGATTCTCTTTTACGAACACTATTGGTTTGTTTGGACATACGGAAGTGGTTTTATCATTCTTAGAAACTCCAAGACCTTCCTTATCTTGGGAAAAAATTTAACGACTTAGCATGTCGTCCAAAGCAATGCTAGTTTCTTTGAATTTTGAAAAGCTCAATGCTTCGTCTTGAAGCTTAGAAGCGTTTCTCTTTAAAGAGTTAACCTATTTGGTGAGTACATCACATGCTTTGCAAGGTTCAACCACATCTTTATCATTTGCAAGTTTCTTTACTTCAATTTGAAGATCATTGATTTTGCTTGAAAGTTTTGAATTCTCTTTTTCAAGAGGTCGTTTTTCATTTAAAAGTTTTTCAAATATTTTATCAAAATCTTTGTTAAGCTTTAGGAGTTCCTCATTCTCCTTTTGCAAATCAATAATATTTAAATCAATATTATAGCTAGATGGTTTGGATACTACCTCTTGTGAGTCGATCGCCATGAGACATGTTGCATCGTTTTGATGTTCATCGTCGCCTTAACTATCGCTCCATGCTCCTCCAACAAAATCCTTATTCTCCTTTGGCTTTTTACACTCACTTGCAAAGTACCTTCTATCCCGCAATTGTAGCAAGCTCCTTTGGGCTTCGAGCTTTCCTCACCTTTGTTTCCAAAGCTATTTCCGCGTCCTTTTCTAAACCTATTGGCCTAATTTCCAAATTGATTGACGGGCCCGAATTGATTACCCTTGCGGAAAAACTTGCAGAAGTTCCTAGTTAACAAATTGAATGCCTCGGCTTCTTCTTCATCAATGTCTTCATAACTTCCTCCTTGACTATCGCTATCATCACTAGTTTGTTCCCTAGTGACTTTAGCTTTAAGAGCTAATGATTTCACCTTTTCTTTGGTGGTCTTAGATCCTACGCCATCATTATCTAAGACCATTTCATAAACCTTGAGATTTTTGATTAGCTCATTAAGAGGAAGTGTAGCCAAATCTTTGGCTTCTTCAATGGCCATCACCTTGGCTCTCCATTTTAATGGAAGAGCGTGAAGAAACTTTATAGCATGATTCTTGCTAGAATAATCCAGATCTAAAGATTTGAGACTAGTCACAATAGCATTTAATCTTGTGAAGCCGCTATCAATAGGTTCGTCATTTGAGATTGAGAACTTCTCGTATTCTTGAGTGAGAAGATCAATCTTGCAATTCTTAACTTGTGAATTGCCTTGGTGAGTGATGATTAGTGTAAGCCAAACCTCCTTGGCGGTTTTACACATAAAAACTCATTCATACTCTTTAAGCGGTAGGGCATTGTAAAGAGTCATCTTGGCTTCATTGTTCTTACCAAGTTGCTTCTTTTACTCATCCTTGAGAAGCTCATACAGTGTTTCCTTCATTAACTTCATTTCTTCATCTTCAACTTCAAAGTAAAAAATCTTCATTTTGGATGCCTTGCCATAAGTCAATATCTTTGGACTTTACGTAAGTCTTAAAGCGGGCTTTCCAAAAGCAAAACCCGTTAGGTTCTAGCAAAGGTGGTATTTGCATAGAACACCCCTCGACATAGTTCTCTTGAGCCATGGATCTTTATTCAACTTTTTCAAAAACTGAAGTTAGGATTTCAAATTTTTTGAAAAAGAAGTTTTCAACTTAAAACGACTTATTGGGAAGGTTTTAACACTTGAAAACTTGAGTAAGCTTCTCTGATACCAATTGTAGAACCGTAGAAGGGGTGAATAGGGTTTTCTTGACTTCTTTAAAGTTTATAAAACTTCAAGTCTTGAAAGAGCCGAGTGGTGTACTAATCTACTTTGTAATGAGAATGATAAGTAGATAGAGAGAGGAACAGAGAAGAAGAGACACCATGATATATATATTGGTTCAGGAAAGGGGTTTTAGTCTTTCTGTACATCCAGTTGTGAATCTACGACACCGATACGATTCCTAGTATAATCCTTATGGTGGACTACAATTTAACTCCATTGACTTTCAACAAAGCTCGGCGCTCACACAGAAGAGTTACTACCTATGGTATTCTGTCCTCGGAATCCACCCCTAAGAACCCGTGATTCGACTTAACCTATAAACTCTAAAATCCTTCCCCTTGGAAGCTTATGATCCCTAATGATCTAGGCTTGATCCCACGAATACAAGAGTCCCCTTACAACTCAATTGTATAAAAGATATTTGGATGAACCAAGTCCTAACCTAGCCTAGAGACTCAATTCTAATAGAAAGGGTATCAGAAAGAAGACCCTCAACAAAACACACAAGTGTAGATTAAGCACTTGTGTGGCTCTCTTACGGAGATGTGTTCACTTTAATAAAATGATAGATGAGAAGATTAAGAAAACTTGATGTTTATACTTAGAGGATTAGAGAAGAGAAAAGAGAGGAAAGAATGTTTACAAGAGGTGAGGAATACAAAGGCCAAGAGGGGGTGTTTATAGGCCAAGAACCTAAAGTTGGTTAAATGAATTCGCGTGTAGAGAGCTGGCCGTGCTTCAGCGCGTGGACAACACGCTAGAGACCCGAAGCTATTTTTTGGGTTATTGGCTTTTTAATTACCCGATCTTGATAAAACTCCAATTGTACTTCACGCTATGACCTTCAATTATTCTTACACTCAAGGTCAACCAACTAAAATAGCCATTTGATAAAAACGTTTATGAAGTATTAAAATTGTTTTGCTTATCCGATAAAGTAAAGAGAGAAAAGAATTATCGGAAAGGGATAGTTTGGGTATTCCTCAAAGTCTAACTAGCTTAGTTAGGATCCAACTAAAGATTTTAAATAGCTAGTTAGGGTACAAGAGTATATTCTTTGAATATTATTTTCTTGGAGAAAAAAGGGGGAGAATTTAAAATTTGAATTTCAAATCTTTCAAACACATGTTGGATAAGGATGAATGAGTTGTGTATGAGTTGTCATGATGTGACATAATGTGATGGAAAGGAGCCTCTTAATCTTGTTTGAAATGGAGGGTGAGTATGTAAAGAATACACTTGGTTGAATAGCAAGATCAAGGGTGATAAGAGAGGTGTGTTTGTTGTGTGAGTGAGAAGTGTAGGTTTATGAGAGAAGTTGTGTTTGTTTGAGATAAGAATTCAATCCAATAGTTGAGAAGAGAATGAGGGAGTTTGGATTGATGAGGTGGCTTGATCAAGGGTATAAGAGAAAGTGTGTTTGTTGTGTTTATTTGAGAAGTAATCCAAGGGTTGAGATGAAAAGAGTGTGGGAACTTGGATTGATGACATGTCTTGATCAAGGGTGAAGATGAAAGAGTATATGTGTGTGTGAAATTTGAATTCATTAGAGAAGAAGGTGAATAGTGAATATGTGGTGGAGAATGTTTTGAAAAGATATAGAATATATTGTTTGGAATGTAGGGAACATAGAAGTACCACAAGTACAAGGAAGGTACATTGTGTAAGGGAATGTGAGTTGGCATTGTTGAGGATTATTTGGTGAAGGTTTATATGTATGAAGGTTTATGCTTGAAGATGAAGATGATGAAGATAAAGATGAAATCAAAGGATTGATTTGGGTTAATAATCACATTGCCAATAAGAGAGAAAAGAGTAGGCAAGTGTGATTATGAGATTTTTTAGGAAGAAGATGTTTGAGTGTATGTTAAAGAGATGGAATCACTTGTTGCGTAAGAAGGTAAATAAGTGATTATGAGAATGGGTCAAAGGAGTGTGTAGAGGATGTGAGGACTTTTACATGTGAGGAATACATGGTGAGTTTGTAAAAATATTTATAGGTAAGGAAGTGAGAAAAGTCAAAGTATTATTAACTTTTAAATACCACAAACTCAATTAGTCATTTAACTTTTATCAATGTATCAAATGGATATTTGATCACTAATCATTTGAGCAAACAAGCTAAGTGCTTTGCATCTTAAGTAAAGCATATCCCGTAACGAGAAAAGATGCGTTTACGCAAAGTGACCTTTAACTTAGTTTGACTAATAAGGGAGTAAAACCCGTTACGTGATTAGGAACAACGTAAATCTGGATTAAGGTCAAATGAATACTTTTGCTTGTTGGTATGTTGAAAACATGATCATACTAGGTTTAGAAAAAAGTTTCGGCCTTGGCCAGAGGTGTTTGATAAAAGATTTGAGTTAACGTTTTATAGAAAAAACTGAGTAGATGCATTTTGACTCCTCTTCTAAGTCTAAACCTCATTTGGAGTGTTCCCAAATGCTCAAATATCATGTACATACCTTTATTGAAGTTTTCACATGTGACGGGAAAGAGAAAAGCCAACATTGCAAAATCCGTAAAAACGGACTTCGCGAGTGGCGCGCTGACGCGTGCCCAGCGCGCCAGATTCCCGAATCCGTTTTTCCGGATTTTGGATATCGTTTGTTATTTTACTTTTGCGAACGTTTATTTGTTATCGTTAAAACATAAAGGAGATCCTAGTCAATCTTGTACCAACAATTATTATTATTATTATTATTATTATTAATATTTATTATTATTATTATTAGTATTATTATTATTTATTTGTATTATTATCTATTATTATTATTATTATTATTATTATTATTATTATTATTATTATTATTATTCAATAATTATTATTATTATTATTATTTATTAATATTACTTATTAGCGTTATTATATTTATATTTATTATTATTTATTATTATTATTAGTATTTGTATTATTTATTATTATTATTATTATTATATTTTTTTCTTATAATTATAATTATTTTATTATTTAACCTTATTTTTATTATTATTATTATTTTAATTTTTTAAGTTTAAAAAAATTGAATTACATTTTCGTTGCGAATCAACCAAACTAATGGAAGATTCATCAATTATAATTACAACACATTACAAATATTTGAATTACAATTACATCAAATTACAATTCTTTCTGAAGTCTATAATTTCTTCAAAAATATTCTGTGAAACAAACGCCCCATAAGAGTAAACCAGAAAAATTGTTTTGCTAGGTGACGAATTAATACTTCTAACATTATGTCAAAAATAAATTTGTTATACTAAATGCCTAATTAGTCAGATCCATCAGAGAGATAACTTTTTTTTTTGAACACATCAGAGACGTAACTTGACATTTGAAATTTAATGGTTTGTTATTTCAAGCATGCAATCGTACTTGATGTGAAATGTTACTATAAAGTCAAATTTTACCAGTTCATAACTTAAAAGAGGTTCCACATCATAGAACAGTCAGATACTTGCGGAAGTTACCGCTAAAATAATTATATTCTCTAATTATGTTCATTTGTTCTGAGTATGACTTCTTGAAAGAAGAAAAAACTACACGCCGGTGTATTTCACGCTTCCGGACTATTTCCATAGCAGTACCTTCCGTTTATGCTTCATTAATATCCGTTAGAAAGATAGTTATTAATGGTTAATACATTTGTTATTATATTACAATATCGTATATTGCAACAACAGTGATGAGCTTGGGCATAGAAAATTAGCAGTTTCTTAGAAAACAATTTTCGTCCGAATTGATTACGAATAATTTTCATGGATTCAAAATCATTCAAAACTAAAAACTTGATCTGACAAAATTTTCGATATTCTTCATGATGGTTTTTGTAGCCTCTGTATAGTGATGAGTTATCTAAGAACAACCTACAATTCTTCAAAATAACGTTAACTCTAAAAAAAAACATTGCTTTCTTCAAAACGTTAAACCTAAAAAATTATTAAAGTATTAATTATGAAAATTCAATTACAGCCCAAGAGGACCAAGTATGTTTATTGGACTTCTAAAAAGCATTAACAATATACGAAAGGGGAGCGATTCACTAGTGAAACAATAGGCTCAACCATGTTTAAAACAACTATGATCGTTTATTAACCCCCCCCCCCCCCCCCCCCCCCCCCCTCCCCCTCGGATGATGTGCTAACAACATATCTTCTGATTAAATCAAATAGACGTTGACGGATGTTTGTACTTCTTCTTGTGGCTGGTGCCTATTCCTCCGTGCTGCAACACGTGGCCACCTTAAAGGGTTCATTGAAGTAAATTAAAGCCTACTAGTTTAAAACGTATGGGAATCCATCACTACCACAAAAAAGTCCACATTTGAGAAGAAATAAAGTTTTTTTTTAGTTTTTTTTGTTTTTCTTAATTTTTATACTTTTCGTTGTAATAGCTTCAAACTATAATTTTATTAAAGAATGTGCTTTGTTGATTAAAAAAACAGTTTGGAAAAAAATGTTGGTGAAATTATTATAGTATAATTATTTATTTATTTATTTGTTTTTTAAAAGATTATACCAAAATTATTTCATGATTTTTTCTTTTAAATTCACTGCCGCTGACAACTTAGTGAAATATCTTTTCAAATTTATTTTTCTGAATTTTTTATTATCTTTGTAAATGAGTCTTTTAACTTACGTGTCTTCAAATAATATTGAGTTATGTTAATTTGTCGAGTTATGACTTGGTTTTGACAATTTATTTTAAAAAAGCCGAATCCCTTATATGTCACCCCCTTGTGACAATTGTTCATATCTATATTTCTCTTGTGTGCATCATGAAATCTATCTGATTGAAATTTCTTTGTTCACTTTATAAAATAAAAGTTTTTGGAAAGTGCAAAGCTCGGTTGGCCTTCCTCCATGTTGTGTTTTTCTATTTGAAAGATAACATCCACACTGAGCTACTTGACTTCCTTTTTATTTAACTTGCAGTTAGTTAATTCAAACATAGTAACCAATGTTAAATTAGAATTGTTTTTCAAATAAAATCTGAGACGGCCTGTTGCCTTAGAACAAAGAATCTCATAAAAAGGGACAGCACGATTTCTTTTTGTTTGTGAACAGTATATGCTCTTCATAATTAATTAATTATTGCGTACATTATTTGTTTTTAAACATAGATTTACCTACTCTGCAACCTTTCACTAAAGTGGGAGTGCTTGAAAGAAAAAAACTATTCCATAGTTGCTTGAAAATTTATTCTAAAAAAGTGGGGAAAATTTCTTAAATGGAATATTTAAGGTATCATATTAAAAATCAGTCGGAGTGAAAAAAAAATACAAATATGAACTTTGATTATCTCACCATTATCTTATGAGAAACCTTGTGGAAAAATCTATGATGATTTTTGCAGGCGCGTTTATAGATTTTGTTAAAGTGCACTTGAATTTTTCATATAAAATGGTGAGGAGCACTTTTAAATGACAAAGTGCTCCCGAATTTCTTTGGCGCCTCAAATAAGACAAACCTAAATGTTGAGAAGCACTCTAGGAGACAAAGTGCTCCTGATTTCTTTTTGTGCGCCTCAAATAAGACAAAACAAAAAATCCAATCGCTCCTCATTTTCTTGTTGCGCCTCAGATAAAGAAAAACGGGAGCACTCAGAACTAACAATTGCTCCTGAATTCTCTTGTTCGCTTCACATAAATCCAAATAATCCAACACTATTTTTTGTAATAAATGAATAAGGAGCAACCTTTTTAAAATCACAAAGTGCCTTCCCTATTTGTGTGAGCCTCCATAAAGACAAGTTGATGATCACTTTAAATCACTAAGATCTCCCTTCTTTTATGTGCGCCTCATATAAAGACAAAGAAAGTGTTGAGGGTCATTATAAATACTCTAACGACATAAGCATGCTTGTAATTTGGCGTAAAACAAAAGAATGCTTGTGGTAGTGTAGTAGATCAAAAACTTTATAGTAAATAAGTTAATTCCGCGAGAGTGATAGGTAGGTCATAAATGTATTTATTTTAATTTATGACGAAAGGGAGAGTAGGCGAGAGGGAAAGTGAGGCGAGAGTGTGTTTTTTTTACGTCTGATAGGAGGGATAGCAAGAGGAGAAGCAAAGTGAGGCGTGCATGGTTTAAAAGTACTCCTTAGTATTTTTTTGTAAACAAGAAAGTTTTGGTTGATTTTAACAAAGACACTTGTGTTATAGTTCATTTTGGTAATTTAGTTACCTAGTTTTACTCTCATAAAATCCTAACCACGTTGTACTACTATACAATATAAGGCTATGCCATAAACAAAAGAAAATCTCAATGGCATAACATGTTGTTGAAGTAATTCTTTGTAGTAGGGTTGTATGAGAGATCTTTCGGATTTTAGCGTCAAGGTCATTTGGATTTTTTTTAGATGAATATAGACGTGTTTGCGTCACTTTGGGTTGTGACTCACGAACAAGCTGAGGTGTGAGAGTGGGTATGTGATGCTTGTCGGAAGGCCTAGTAATATATGTACGGTGAAGTGCTGTTAAAAATGTTACCGGTGTGGGAATTATAATTGTGATAGGTATGATACACTCTCGGAGTATTGTGCCGATTTACTGTGCTAGCACCGTTCCTGACACCAAGGTCATGGTGTGCCGAACTACCGCTAGGGTAGGTGTCGGACGATATGGGTGTCTAGGGAACACAATCTCGTAAAACCAGGAATAAGCGGCGTACCTTAGGTCCTTGCTATGTGTAAAGCTGATTCTGGCACATTCTTGATAAAAACAGTGTTTCCATCTTTGTACATTCGGTACATCCTTCGGTAGCTTCTTTGGTACACTCCTTTTGGAATGCCTTTTCGGGTACTACGCCATCACATTGCGTTTTTGGATTCAGGTTTTTAAACGATATTTTGCCTACTGGTTTATTACAAACTAAGTCAACCTATGTTCAATCTTATTAAACATTTATCCATTGGATCCTGTGTTGTAAACGAATGATCGAAAACACTGAAGAGGCTTAATGCATTCGTTCATTAAGTTTATCCGGCCAAATAAATCGAACTGAAACCCTGATACCTACAAATAAAAGACAGTTAACGGAATGTAATTTCTTATTAATTTTGTTTAATAAGAAAATGCTGTTGTTCAAAATGTGTGGTGTAAGGTGTGTGTTTTATGATTTCAAGTTTTTAAATTTATATTTTGCCGTCTTTAAACAAAAATAACACTTTAAGGACAGTTGTACGATCGGGTTGGTAGTTTTGTGGTAAGTAGTGTGTTCATCACTAAGATCGACGAGCGTTAATATATAATCTATTAGTATTTTAGTTATCTAAGTTAAACCTAAAACTAATGTAAGAAGGGGGGTTTTCAGCCTGAGAGACTGGCACAGTTTTGGGTATCTACACTAAGGTTTTGATGACAATTAACACACATAAGGCGATAGACAGAAGATAAAGATGCGATGAAGCCTAATGTAAGGGAAACATATTAACCATATTTATTCCAATTAAAACACAGGTTTGTTTATTAGTGCAATGATTACTTATCTCGAGGCGGCATATCATTCTTAAGATTAAGGCAGGTATTCTTCCTTAAAAACCAAGCTCGTTAGATTTGTCACAATTAAACGCATCCGCATAAAGCATCCTTTTTATTAATTATAATCTATCTTAGGGATTAAAGAAATGGTGATCTTGTTAAACCCTAGCTCATATAGACTTTACTAACTTACTGCTTACGGTATTTTATATAAGTGGTAGCTCACTATCCAAACCAAGCCAAGGGAATCAGAACATTATTTGTTAGAATTATTCTAGGTCACCTACTGGTCTAACTTGTTCACTAAACCAAAGGCTCTATCCAATATCTAGTTAAGCTACAAGCGATATCCTTAGACATGGATTTATCAAGATTTTATTTGTGATCTTAATTCCACCTATATTACTATGCGAGAACTATCTGATATCTAGTTAAGCTATAGGCGATATCCTAAGATACGGATTGAACGCATATTAAAGCACATAAACAAGTATCATGCAATAAACATAATCAATAACGAACGATAAATTAAGCAATCGAGATAAAAAAACTAACAATTGTATTCTTCATAAATATGGTAATACCTAAAGTATAGCCAATACTATTGTGATGTTTTACAAATATGAATAATAATCGAAATCAACAAGGGAACTAACCGAGTTAACGAATGATAAAAGATCGAATGATTATCACAGAGTACATGGATTTTCAAGGGTTTCCGTTATGGATCTTGAAGCACGTTGTTGCACCTTCTTGGCTTCTTTTGTCTTCTGAAAATCGACTTTGGTGGTTAAAAGCATCGAAAATATGATTTTAGCACACTTAAAACTCGTTTTTGAGTTTTCTATTTATAGGGTCTGGAATATGGTCGATTCGGCGTATCGAAAGTCTTTGATATGGCGTATTGGGGATTATCAAGGATTTCTTGGTGTATGGACCACGTTCGATATCTTCCAGAATATTCACATTACATAACTTGAATATGGCGTATAGGATTCCTCTAGATACAGTGTATTGAATCTTGTTCCTTCATGGTCTTTAGTGAAGTGCAGGCACAGATACGCTGTATCTTCCTTAATGGATACGGCGTATAGGATGTCATAACTAGTTTCCTTCATATTTCTTCATTTAAGCTCCAGAATGCGTCCCTTTTAGCTAATCTTCACCAAGTACTCCATAATTACTTCATTTCTCAAATACAAATGATTAAGTAACAATTCTTTGCAATAATGATACAAAGTAGGTTAATTACATGGGATAAATGATGCTATAAAAGTAGCGTTATTTGATGACATCAAATATCCCCTACTTGAATCCTACTTGTCCTTAAGTAGCCTTTAGAAGTTTATAAAAATGTATCCCAAAGGATTTTTCCGTTTAAGCATTTATTCATTTAATTACAAGTACACAACCAAACACCTCACGAAATAGGTAGATGAAAACTCAAATCACTCAACTAATCTATGCGGTAACATATAACTAATTCGCTCAATTGCTCGGTCATGACGAGTATTCTATCATAAGCTTGGAAAGGATACGCATCTTCACCACTAGAGCTAAGGAGTAACAAGTTTATAAAGGTAAAATAGGTTTTTATTATAAGGCTTAGGGTTGATCATTCTACAATCTTTCACCAAAAGTACCACACCAACAAGGCAGCTGAAGCACACATACATGGCCGTAACAATGGAATAGACATGTGTGTTTGATCACATCCTCATTCGAATTTAACCAAGGGTTAGGATGAAGAATGATATAGGTATGGATCTTCTAGCTTTCACCAATAGTAATAAACCAACAAGGCAGCTGAATCATGCATACATGGCTGTAATGACGGAATAAACATGCATGTTTGATCACATCCTTGTTCGCGTAAAACCCATGGTTAATGATTAGGAAAGGGAAATAAATTATTGTTAAATAAAAAATCATGAATCAAATATATTAAGTCTAAGATACAAGTTGCTAGACACTTTTTCCCCGACCGTTACCATGATAATGACACAACTATTTACACACGTCTTGATCATAGATAAAAAACAACAACCTAAGTTGGCGTTCCCATAACGGTCAACTTCCCAATCATCCTATACTTTACATACTTTTACAAGACAAGTGGCGAAATCTACCACTTTATACAAAAATTTACATCGTTGACTTATAAGACATATCAACAAATAATTGATCCTTCAAATAATTCCTTTAGTAATGCTTTTGCGAAATGATTATCTTCAAACTTTCCTCCTCTTTTATGTTGCGATTTTTCTAATTTTTTCGATTTTTTTACTTCCTACAAATCTCTGTGTAATTTCACCATCTTCACGATCATAATAGCTCCGGATAATTCGTTCGGTAATTCTTCATTCTTTAGATGTACCAATAATTGTAATGGTAGTAAAAATACAGGAGTTTTGACTACTTTATACATTCCCATTTGTAATGTGCAAATTTCTTCCTAACTGTACCAAAGAAAGAAAATGACACAAGACTCGGGAAATACATACATTTACACTTTAAGCACTAAGCTACTGAAAAATGGACTTAATCTAAACAATGTAGGACTAAGGTGTTAAAGGTGTACGCGGAAAACAATAGTTGGTGCTATTCCTAAAGCATTGACTCTACAGGTTTTTCTAAGGGTGTTTCTAGGGGTATCTTACTCTTAAAATGAGAGTAAACAAAGGGTTTATACGGGGGTTAACTAACCAGTGTAGTTAGTTAATAAACAACAGGTATAGGCTATTTAGGTGTAATCCTAAAAATTTACCAATTTAAACAAGTTACTCCATCTAAATCCATAGTACTCATCACTGTGATCTCGAGTGATATACCAAGCCAAGTTCTAAAGTCAACAACATCACCGGCACAATCATATTTTTGTGGAATTTGGGTAAACATTTGGAAACAGATAAGGTTAAATCCTTACAATATCTAATAAGGGTTGTTGTGTGCAGGTTATGTAACAAGTAATTTCACAAAGGTATGCTTGAAATTGTTTTAAATTTAAGCATTTTAATGTAAAAAATAGGACAAGTATCATTCTAATTCCCATCCCCCCACTTGAATTATACAACGTCCTTGTTGTATAGATAAAACATTAAAAACATGAATTTAAAAAGATTTAGAATGAGAAACTCCCCTAATATTTGCTTGATAATGATTCTCCATGTAGATTTATTGAGCAAGAATTCTAGTATGTAGATACTTTGCCAACATCGTCGATTTCTTTCCAGCGAGGTCCTATGTAAAATTTAGGAAAAACTATGCATTCCTATCTCGGTACCTATGGTTAATTAAAATAAACTAAACAAACTGTACAGGAGACCAATACGTCGTATCCATAAACTAGAATACACCATATAGAGACCTATAAAAAGTATCTAAATACAGGTCAGTCTGCCGAATATGCCGTATCATGTGCATGAATACGCCGTATGCACAGAATTAACAATAATGTTTAAAAGTACATAAAAATAAAGACTGATAACGTCCAAATAATCAATACGCCGTATGGTATGGAGCGGATATGCCATATTGATATTTGGGAAGACAGACTCAATAAAATTAAATAACAATCTGGGTTGTCTCTCGGGAAGCACTTTTGTTTACAGCTAAGTCTTTAAGTTAGACTTGTTCTTCAGTTTAGTCACCTTCCATCCATCGTCCTTTTTTTGAAAAATATCTTGGTAGATTTTGGACATATTATCTTTGTTTCTCTCCTAAATATCATATTCATAACTCCTTATAACAATATATTCTTCATTGGGTCCAAGCGAGTACTGAATAGCTTCAAACTTTTCTACTTTGCACCTTTTTTTGTTAGGTTGCTCATTGATAGAATTGGATGTATTGCTATATTTGCGCTTTGTCTGACTTTGTTTTTCAATGTCACGTACTTCATAGGCTTTGAAGAACGAATCAATAGCAGTGTTGGACGGGTTTTTATATTTAGATTCCTTCAATTCATTATTGCTTGAAATACTGTTATCTACATATCTGTGATTCTAATTTCCATTCATCTAAGCATAAAATATCACCTTTTGAGTCCTTCCATCCACTTTCTTATGGTATTTGAATGATGTGTTTATGTTTGAAAAGAATTCAAGTTGATCAATCCCCTAGTTTTCTCATTCGTCTAACAT
>BQNB010132687.1:5175-16420 GCA_026074375.1 Tanacetum coccineum
AGAAATCGCAGAGAGTGCAGAAATCGCAGAGAGTGCAGAAAATCGCAGAGAGTGCAGAAGCCGCAGAGAATGCAGAAAATTCCAAAAATTGATCAATGTTACAGTGAGTGTTAAAAGAAGCAAGAACGAAGACAAATGAAGTTATGTGAGACGACTACAAATGCCTTAAAGACCTACGTCGCAGCGATTATGATTAGGAGGGAGAATATTGGGTCAAACCGGGTCAAACCCAACCCAATGGGTAATCATACCCGCTGTCAGTTTTTGACAGTTATAAAAAGCAGTTAAAAACGGTTAAATAACCGTTTGACAGTTATACACCAAGGGATGCATCGGTTCATCAACCGACACAACTTTTAGAACGCACCCTTTCATGTAATATAAATAGGAATCGATTCTGTAGAACAAATTGTGTATGTATGATTCTGATTCAATAGAAACTTTACATTTGATATATTTTTGCATTAGAAATTCGATCCTGTGAAAACCTTTCAACATTGGCATCAGAGCTTTGGTTGATTAACCAAGAATCATCATATACCGTTTTCGTTTTCTGCCTAGTTTCGAATAAAAAAAAAGGCCACTTTTCCAGTTTTTGCAAAACAGCCAGAAACACAAATTCAATTCGAATCATTCTTGTGTTTAAACAAGAGGGGATCCTTCTCCTGCCACCAAGGTGCAATCACCCTCGTGATTGTTTTACACCGGCAACAAAAGGGTTTTTACCCACGAATTTATTTTTGCAAAACTCGTTTCTTTTCAAGTTCATAAACCGAAAAGAAAACAAACCCAGAAAAGGTTCAGGCAACTTTTAAAAAGAAAAAAACCCAGATTCGAAAATCAATAAAACGACAGAAAATTAGATCATCGAGAAAAGGGAACAAACACACCTGTTTGAAGATTCGATTGAATCAATCCCTCATTAGAATCATTCACTGATTCCACTTATCCAGAAAGCCCCAAATTAATAGGCGCACAAGATCCCCAATTAATTTCGAAACCCTAGGATCTCGCACAAAAGGATCAAGGAGTCCGTGGTTACGAACACATCAAGGAGAAGAAGAGCGAACACCATCGCCATCTCAACCGGTGGAGAAAACCACCAGACAACAAAGAGTCAAAAGAACAGACTTAGTATCAGGACGCCACAAGGAGAACACACACGAATCTCCACAGCAAACAAAAGAGAGGCGGTCCAATATAACAAAAGGGCAACTAGGTTATTTAACCTAAGAGGTTTTGCAATTAAAACCCTCAACTTTTCCCTTTTATTATTTTGTCTATATAAATTTTTCAGTTTTTTTATATAGATAACAGTTTTAGGCTATATACGAAAGTTACCACGATAATTCTAGATTAGTAACTTTTGCCTAGAACCCGAGAAAAAATATAGTAATATTACTTACTATATTTATAGAATAATTTTTAAGGAGTAATTAACCTTAGGTTATTCGAACATAGATTTAAAGCCCCAAGGATAGTTTTTGGAATAAAAAAACTAGTCCCGATAATTTGTTGATACCCTTCAAGAGCACTTACCACAAAATCCGACACGCTTAGTGTTAGGAATTTTATTTGGGAGATTTTATTTAGTATCCTAGAGATAAAGAAGGAAAGAAAAGAGAAAGAAACAAAAGGCTGCCATTTTTTACAAAAGAACACAGATCGTGTTCATCAGAATTCAAAAGGAAAAGATGAAACAAACCTTGAAACCCTGGTTCGAGATGAACCCTACAACCGAGATGGTCGACAAAGGCAGGGTATATGCCAAAAGAAACTAGAAAGATGGGGACAAGGCTACGATTTAAGGGGATTTACCTTAATCAAAGAAGACAACCGGAGAAAGGGGACTTACCTTAACCGGAACCAGAGAATAGCAACCAAAAGAAATGCAAGGAGTATGGGCATTTTGCAAACAGATGTCCATTAAAGAAAGAAGAACAATCCAATCTCACTGAAGAAGACTTGGAGCCACAATTACTTATGGCAATTATTGAAGAATCACGAATCTGGAATGGAAGGAAATTCCATTCAACTTCGACTTAACCAATATCAAACAACAAGGAGTTGGCAGTGAAAGCTTGGATGGTGGTATAACCGAAAGCATGAATCAACCTGGAATCAAGGAAGATATACACTGCAAGAACTCCAAATTTAGAAGGTGGATATAACCAGACAAAGACGATCAACCTGGACTCAAGGAAGATCACAACAATGAAGGTGGAAACAACCAGAAAAAATGATCAACATGGATACAATGAAGATCAAAGCAACAAAGGTGGAAATAACCAGAAGGAAGGAAGATGATCTACCTGGATATAAGAACGATCACAAGCACTACAAGAAATCCTACAAGAAATCAGATGGTGGATTCAACCAGAAGATGGATCAAGAAGACTTAAAGACCTACACAGCAGCGTTTGTGATTAGGGGGGAGAATGTTGGGCCAAAACCCAATCAACCGGATTAATCCCAAACCCGCTGGAAAACCCAATAGAAGTCAAACGGGTCAAAACCCAACCCAACTGTCAAAGACAGTTAAATAACTGTCAAATGACAGTTATTTCACAAAGGTCACAACGGTTCACCAGAACCATTGCAACGATTCAAACTGAACCGATACAACCTTTAGATCGCACCTTTTCAGATTCTATAAATAGGAACAATTGTAAAGAACAAATTTGTGTGTATGAATGATTCAGATCAAATAAAACTTTTACTTTTGATATACTTTGATTGCACTTCAAATTCGATCCTGGAAATAAGGTTAAGACCTGTAGAACAGTAGGCGTTGTCGTTAACCTTGGTTAGGATTTTAAATGGACCTTCACCCCTGGGGCTAAGCTTGTAACGACGCTTGGTTGAAACCGATCCTTTCGAAAGTGAACCCAAACTAGATCACCCGGTTGAAACAAAATGTGCTTGCTTCCCTTATCGCGGCGATATTTAATGAGTTCATTTGACTTGGTGATTTTGTCACGTACGAGCTGATGCAAAGCCTTAATATCAGCAGCTCGATCACTGGCTTCCTGATTGAACTTAGTTGACGTGTCAAGCACAGCAAGGTCTAACGGTGTCTTCGGATTCAAACCGTAAACAACCATGAAAGGACTACGATCGGTGGTCTTGTTGGGAGCTCTATTATACGCAAATTCAGCCCGAGGCAGCAATTCCTCCCACTGTTTCAGATTAGTATTGATAAGCGATCTAAGTAGAGACCCGAGGGTGCGGTTAGTTACCTCCGTCTGCCCATCGGTTTGGGGGTGACTGGAAGTACTAAATTTCAGCTTAGTACCCATTTTCCTCCATAAAGTAACCCAAAAATGACTAAGAAACTTGACGTCCCGGTCAATAACCATTGAACGCGGGATTCCATGGAGTCTAACTATTTCTTTGAAGTAGAGATTAGCTACCTGAACAACATCGTAGGTGGTATGACAAGCAATGAAATGAGCCATTTTTGAGAAACGGTCGACCACTACCATAATAGAATTTTTCTGGCGTTGTGTTCTAGGTAAACCAATAACGAAATCAAGGCTAATGTCTTCCCACGGGGCAACTGGTAACGGCATATACAAGCCATGGGGAGATGAGTGACTTTTGGCTTGGTGACAAGGCAAACAACGTCAGACATAATGCTCCTCATCATGCTCCATCTTCGGCCAAAGAAAAAGATTTTGTAACATTTTAAGAGTTTTATCAATGCCCAAATGCCCTGCTAATCCACCCTCATGAGTTTCTTTGATCAACAACAACTGAATACTATGTCTGGGAATACATAACCGGTTTTTTTTAAAAGGTAGCCATTACACATATGATATTCACCCGTGGCGTGATTTTGGCAGCTAAAAAATTGTTCTCCAAAATCAGGATTGGAGGGGTAGTTTTGTGGGAGTAGTTCGAGCCCAACAACTCTCGGCCGTAGTGAATTAACCAAGGGATATTTTCGAGATAAAGCATCAACTCCCTTGTTCAGTTTTCCTGATTTGTGCTGAATGGTGAAATTAAATGCTTGTAAATACTGTACCCACTTAGCGTGTCGTGAGCGTAACTTGTGTTGCCCTTGAATATACTTGAGTGCCTCATGATCAGAATGCAGTATGAATTTCTTGGAGATCAAATAATGTTGCCACTGATCTAAAGCCCTCACTATAGCGTAAAATTCTTTGTCATAAGTCGAATATCGTTGCTTTGTTTCATTTAGTTTCTCGCTGAAATAGGCAATTGGTCGGCCCAATTGTGACAAAACAGCACCAATTCCTACTCCTGACGCATCACATTCGACCTCAAAGGCTACATCAAAACATGGAAGGGCTAAGACCGAGGTCAAAGATAATTGTTTCTTGAGCTCTTAAAATGCGGCTTGCGCTTGCAGGTCCAGGCAAACTGCTTTAGCTTAGTAATTTCAGTCATGGGTGCTACAAGGGTGCTGAAATTCTTCACAAAACGTCGAGAAAAGGAAGCTAGACCATGAAAGCTTTGAACCTGCTGAATAGATCGCGGAACGGGCCAGTCCCGAATACCTTAGACCTTTCTTTCGTCAACCTGAATACCTTGTGCAGACACTAAATAACTAAGGAAGGTTACTTTAGTAGTGAAAAATTCACATTTGTCTAAATTCCCATAAAGCTTTTCCTGATCTAACACCTCGAACAATTGTTGAAGATGGGATTGGTGATCATCTTCGGTTTTGCTAAACACGAGGATGTCATCGAAATACACGACAACAAACCTGCCCAAAAAGGGTTTTAATACTTGGTTCATCAAGCGCATGAAGGTAGTCGGTGCGTTGGACAACCCGAAAGGCATAACGAGCCATTCATATAAGCCCTCTTTTGTTTTGAAAGCCGTCTTCCACTCATCTCCTTCATATATTCTAATCTGATGATAACTGCTCCTTAGATCAACCGTAGAAAACACGGTAGCAAAATAGAGCTCATCCAGCAAGCCATTGAGTAGAGGAATTGGAAAATGGTACTTAATGGTTATCTTATTGATTGACCTGCTATCCATACACATTCGTCATTCCCCGTTCTTTTCGGGCACAAGTATAGTGGGAACTGCACATGGACTAAGTGATTCGCGTATGAGTCCCTTTTTGTAATAGCCCATCAACTTGTTTCCTCATCTCCTATGTTTCTTGGGGGTGAGAACGATAAGCGGGTTTGTTTGGTAGCACCGACCCAGGAATAAAGTTGATCTTGTGTTGAATGGTACGTAGGGGTGGCAACCCGAAAGGAATCTCAGCGGGGAATACATGATTATAGGAGTGTAGTAAAGGCTGGATATGGGGGTTAGGGGTGATTCGATATTCGACTTATGACAAAGAATTTTACGCTATAGTGAGGGCTTTGGATCAGTGGCAACATTATTTGATCTCCAAGGAATTCATACTGCATTCTGATCATGAGGCACTCAAGTATATTCAAGGGCAACACAAGTTACGCTCACGACACGCTAAGTGGGTGGAGTATTTACAAGCATTTAATTTCACCATTCAGCACAAGTCAGGAAAACTGAACAAGGGAGCTGATGCTTTATCTCGCAAATATGCCTTGGTTAATTCACTACGGCCGAGAGTTGTTGGGCTCGAACTACTCCCACAGAACTACCCCTCCGATCCTGATTTTGGAGAACAATTTTCTAGCTGCCAAAATCACGCCACGGGTGAATATCATATGTGTAATGGCTACCTTTTCAAAAAAAACCGGTTATGTATTCCCAGACATAGCATTCGGTTGTTGTTGATCAAAGAAACTCATGAGGGTGGATTAGCAGGGCATTTGGGCATTGATAAAACTCTTAAAATGTTACAAAATCATTTTCTTTGGCCGAAGATGGAGCGTGATGTGGAGCATTATGTCCGACGTTGTTTGCCTTGTCACCAAGCCAAAAGTCACTCATCTCCCCATGGCTTGTATATGCCGTTACCAGTACCTGTTGCCCCGTGGGAAGACATTAGCCTTGATTTCGTCATTGGTTTACCCAGAACACAGCGCCAGAAAGATTCTATTATGGTAGTGGTCGACCGTTTCTCAAAAATGGCTCATTTCATTGCTTGTCATACCACCTACGATGCTGTTCAGGTAGCTAATCTCTACTTCAAAGAAATAGTTAGACTCCATGGAATCCCGCGTTCAATGGTTAGTGACCGGGACGTCAAGTTTCTTAGTCATTTTTGGGTTACTTTATGGAGGAAAATGGGTACTAAGCTGAAATTTAGTACTTCCAGTCACCCCCAACCCGATGGGCAGACGGAGGTAACTAACCACACCCTAGGGTCTCTACTTGGATCGCTTATCAATACTAATCTGAAACAGTAGGAGGAATTGCTGCCTCAGGCTGGCTATTCTTGATAACTCAAAGTGTAACTTTTTGGGAATGAGTCGGAGTCGGAACTTTCATCAACCAATGTGTGGCCTATAAAAGGACCTCCACAAACTTGATCACAAGTGATACGATAGCGTACCAACACCAAAGATCAGTTAAAAAGCTTAAGCCCAATATATGCCTTAATGGAAGTCTATAGTCTACCTTTCGTAACAATATGAAACCTACGTTTGATCATGCAAACATAACTGAAATGTAATACCAGTAATTTCTGCAGCTCATGACACTAACCGTTCCGCGATTAAAGGATTCTAGACTACAAATTGAAGTATCAGAACAATGTTGCCAACACCATACCATTCATGACATGATTTGGTTCAGTCGAATACATGAAACATAAACGATAAGGAGCTTTAGAACACTTGTGATAATAAAACTACTATATGTTGAAAGAGACAGATACTGGAAATAAGAAGTTAAGCTTTTAAGGAAGTAAAAGCTTAGTGTGCTATCCTTCTAAGAAGACAATCAAATGATATCAATCTAATGAATACATAGTGAGCAGAAAGCTCCCAAAAGAGAAGAGGTTTGAGTGGCTCCAGATGTTGCTCCACAACTTTTCAGACTTATCACCTCAAACCCAATTTCCTAAAATTCAGAAACGACGTCTTAATCTATAAGATATTCTGGCCAAATTATAATAAGATCAATCTAAAGGACACCAAATAAACCAAAACTCTATGGCTACATTTCCTGATATGGATATCATGTAAATCCTAGCAAAATGTCAAAGATAATATAGAAGTACAAATCATATCATAATTCAATTACTAACTAAATGTGGATCTTTTACCACATTTTTTTAATGACTTGACTACTTGAGCAACCTAGGTGAATGTACAATGAAGCATATCTAGACTAGTAACATCCCGAAAACAAGAAAATATCAACAACAAAATCAAGAAAATTCATACAGCATCGTATCAAAATCATTATAATAGAACTTAATGCATATGATGTAGCTAGCATATTCATATTCACATTGATGTAAGTTAGGGGGTGTCTCAGATTATTTTGAAGTGTTTATTTGTTTTAAATAAGCAGATAAATAGTTCTACCCAACAACTTAAAACTCAAATTTGAAACACCTTTCTCACGCACGGTATCACACATAGTATTATACTCCCTCCATCCCAAAATGATTGTCGACTAGACAAAAACACGCAGTTTAAAAAACACAAGTATTAAATATTGTGTCTGAAATTTGAAGTTTTACTTTAAGGGCATTTCAGTAACTTAAACTATCAAAGGTAGTGGACAGTTAATTTGGTACAAACTAAAGCAGTAACATAGACAATTAATTCGGTTGGTATTACTAATTGACTGATATATAAATATTTATATTAGCAAACATAAAGTAAGAAATAAATAAAGCAAACCTCTGGTATTGGCGGCAGCAGCAGCAACAGTAGGAAGAACGTTATTATCATCCGTTGGTCGAATAACCGGCAGCGTTTTAAGATTAGTTTCAGTAGGAATCACCCGGTACATCGGCGCCCCTTCCCTAACAACACAACAACAGTCAATAAATAAATAAAAATTAATCAGCAATAACGGGGTATTTGGAATTGCTTATTTTCCGGGCTTATTTGAATTAGGAAAAAGCTCATTTTCTCAGCTTACGAGCTTAATCAGTTTAACTTATGAACTTATAGTTAAGTCCATAAGCTCAACTTAAAAAGCATGTAAGCCAAAAAGAATTAGCCTTTCCAAATTCAAAGAAGCCTATAAGCCCGGAAAATAAGGTATTCCAAACACACCCTTATAATAAGAAAGCAAGAGAACTTACGGAGGAGGTGGGAGCGGGTGAGAAGAAGGGACAATAAGAGCAGAATTGGATGATGAGATTGTGGTATTGTAAGAAATGGGGATGGTGCCGATGAAGTCATGGTTTTCTTTAACGATTTGAAGTTCACCTACGCATTCAACTTCCTGCCATGATGATGATGGTTTTCTTGACATGTTTGCTTTAATTTTGGATTTAGGGATGGTGGTTGTTGTTAATGTTCATGTTTTGGTAAAACCCTTCCTGGTCGTGATGATAAAATCTCTGCTTCCAGAATTTTCTTCACTCCCTAGTCTTCTTTTTTTTTTAGGGTTATTTGTTTTTTTTTATGAACTTTTAAATAATTTTTTTAAAGCTATTTGGCTACAATTTTGTGTTATAAATCATAGGTTCTTGAGTCATTTTGTGGGTTCCAAATCCTTTATGTGAATCCCTGAGTCATTTTTTGTGAAGGATTATAACCCATTGGCTACAAAAATTATTGCCAAGCTATTCGATTAGTTTTATATATTGTGTGTAGATATTACTTAATTCGTTTCTTCTTACTATATACATTTTCGCTTAAATTATATCCATTATATATTGATTATTGATACACAACCATTCCATTCCCCGTTTAACCTCCAATAAACTCCCTTTTTCATACCTAACGTCTAAGGGGTGTTTCTTTTTCTCTTGTTACTATTTAATAAGTGGGCCCAATCACTTGTTTCATCTTAATGGGTTAGGGCCACAAAAATCTCACTCTCTCAAATAAGTGGCTCATAAGTCATACTTCCAAACCACTTAATTCATAAAAAAAAGAAACAAGCCCTAAGTCATCTTGTACAACAAACCACAAATATTTACCCTTAACAGCGAGAATGTGATATTTAATGTATATGTGGTTAATATATAAAGGATGTAGATTAAACAAAACATGTATATATTGAACAATCCCGGCACAATGTGTGCCAAAAAGACAATGTCACTCAGGATAAGCCGAGAGAATACAAAATACCTAAGATGTGATTTTAATAAGAACGAGATCATCTATAATGAAGAAGTGGATATACGCATTGGAGACCGGATCCTACAAACAAAGAAGTCTTTTAGATATTTGGGTTCGGTGATACACAAGTCAAGGAGGATAGACGATGACGTGGTCTGTCGTATTATAGCATGTTATTTGTCGTATTAGAGCATGTTGGGTGAAATAGAGGGTGGCCTCAGGAAAACTTTGTGATCAGAAAGTCCCTTTAAAGGTAAATGAAAAAATCTCTAAGGATGCAAGTAGACAAGTTATGTTGTATGGATCAGAGTGATGGATGATTACGAATGTTTAAGCAAACAGGTTGAAACTGGCGGAGTTGAGGATGCTAAGGTGGACTTGTGGTAAAACCAATTTAGACATGATTCCGAATGAAGTTTTTAGAGCAAAACTTAAAGTCAAAACTATAATCCACACAATGAGGGATGGACGGTTGAGATTGTTTGGACATGTTAGACGAGTAAAGAGAGTCGAAACTTTGATAGTCGACGTCTTGAGGAGAAGGGGTTGACCAAAACTTAGACTCGTGCAGGATTGAGGACTACTGACAACCCAGCACAGAAAGATTCTTACTCTTGTCTAAGGGACATGACCTTGTAAGTGCGATGGACCCTCGTTGCAGATATAGGAAAAATTAAGCATGAACAAGACATGAAAGAGCTTCTCTTGTCTAGGGACATGACCTTTGATAGGAACGCGTGGAGAGATAGAATTAGAATGGGAGGTCAGACACACTAGGTTGTTTGTGATATTGAGGTAGTTTTTTTACGTTTAGCCTTTATAAGTGTATCTTAGTAGCTTTGCCACTTGAGTTTTAGGTTTAGAGTTCCTTAGATAGTTCCATCGAGGATTTTTAAGAGATAAGTAGCCCCCTTGTTCTTTTTTATTTGCCCGTAAGTATACATCCCTATAGTGTTGTACATACCTCGACCTTCGTTGCTCCCTTAGGTCTTGGACCTACTTACTTTTTAGGCCCTTCCTTTTGCGCTTTTTTATGTTCCCCTGTTCGTTATGAATTTATGCTTGTATGCTTTTGTTGAGAACTTAGTCTGCATAATTGCATACTCATGGTGTTTTATAGTACAAGTTATATTCTTGTACTTATTCTAACAGTTTGGTTTTGTAGTGTTGTGTTTGGTTTGTATTTTGTAGGTTATCCATTCTTCAGGGGCTGAAGTGAAAGTTTGGTTTGTATTTTGTAAGTTATCCATTCTTCAAGGGCTGAAGTAAAAGTTGTTGGCTTATATAAACCATCTCATTCCCATCTCTAGGGTTAACATCGGTATTACTTTCTCTCTTTACAAAAGCTCTCCAGTCTATTTCTCTCTTGTTCATATTATTCAGTTGTAGCGAGATCATCTTGATCTTGATAGTACTAGTATGGTATTAGTGTTGTATTTATGGGTTGCATCCATTTGGGTACAACTATTTCTTTTGTATGTACGGTTAGCACTCGTTTGAGGACTAATCTTATATAGCTGTTTAGTAATAAGAATTATCACCAAGGGGTGGTTTGTTGGGTGATATATTGTGGTGTTGATGTTCTTAGATTGATTGTAGCTTATTTTTACAGCTTTTATGTCTATGCTTATGTCCCACTTTGAATCTTTTGCGCTTTCTATATCTTATATATTGTGTTCGCATGCGGTGTATGCTTTTATGTCCTTTTGCCTTTATTCTCTTTAGATATTATGATAGTTTTTTGGGTAGCTTTGTATGCTTGTAAGCTTGATTTTCGTCATTTGTCTTTATAGATCTCCTTATCCTTGTTATTGCACACATGCACTTATATGTGAGCACACATGTACACGTACACTTGCCGGAGGTCTTCCTCGAAGCAATCTTCCTACTTTTGGGTTTATCATATGGTAGGGGTCTGACTTGTCTACATTCCACCTCTCGCATACCCCGCTCCGGCGGAATTGAGTATGTCGTTGTCGTTGTCGTCGTCATTGTTGGAATTTTAGATCTAATTTAACAATTAAACATATCACGAGTACGCAGCGGAAAGATCAAACACGTATAAAACTTCATAATTA
>BQNB010132688.1:0-18586 GCA_026074375.1 Tanacetum coccineum
GATTTAAGAATCAAGATGAAGATTTTTGATGGTTTGGGTGTGTGTGTATCGAACACAGTAAAGAGAGGAGGAGGGACACCGATTTTTTTTATATGTGTTGTGTGTGTGTGTTTATAAAAGAGTCAAAGGTTTATATAGGTAAATCTTTATATAAGGGAGTGTTTGTTTTAGGATTTTATAGGAGATAATTAAAAGATAAAAGGGTGTTTGGTTTCTAGTTTTGATGCAGTCTAAACAAAGAAACAATTAAAAAGAGTGTTTGGATTATATGTTATGTTTATATTTTATATTGTTATTATTATTTTTATATTTATACCACAATATTTGTTTTTAAAACACTTAATTGAAATATTAAAAATTGTAAAAATACTATTTTGACGCGCTTTCGGCCAAACGCGAATAAAAGATGAAAAATAATAAAATGAAAAATAAATAAGCTCTCGAAGCTAAAATATGGAATTATTAATTTCTCAACGTTAAAATGGATAAATATTCAAGGCACGCTTCACAACTAGCTAAAACGATGATTTTCGTTAAAACGGCTAAAAACATAATAAATATTTCCCAGTAAAATTTAGAAATGAATTAGAGCTCGGTGAAAATATTCATCGTAAAACTATGAGATGATACATGACGTGATTACCAATGCACATGGACCCAATGATACCATTGTGAAATTCAGCCTTTATCAACGGTCATGCATGGGCTTCGTTACAATATAAGACTATACAATCCCAAATGCACATAAACCACATGACCCATGTTATTTACCCTCATGTCGCTTCACCAGTCATGGTATTGGTCGATAACATGACACTATAAGCTACTACAACCCAATGCACGTGACCCATAACCCATGTTAATTACCCATTGTCACCAGTCATGGATGTGTCGTAACATGACACTAACTATAACCCAATGCACATGACCCATGACCCATGTGAATTAGCCATTATCACCGGTCATGCATGGGTTCCATTACACTATAAGCCACTACAACCCAATGCACGTGACCCATAACCCATGTTAATTACCCATTGTCACCAGTCATGGATGTGTCATAACATGACACTATAAGCAACTACAACCCAATGCATATGACCCATATGATGTCAAATACCCATTAATGAATATCACCAGTGATAACCCAATGCACATGACATATAATCCAAAACTTTTATCACATGGGTCATGGGTCATAGAATCCATGACCCATGTGAATTAGCCATTATCACTGTCATGCATGGGTTCCATTACACTATAAGCCACTATAACCTTACGCCGCCTAACACTACAAGAATCGAGGCTTTTAACCATAAGAAATATTTACACTAAACGACAAAATAGCCAAAAATAATCCCGCCTAGAACGATTACAAGCTACAGGGAGGTCGACCGCCCAGCTATCGATTCGCGATTTTTTCAACCTTTGCAACTATTTCTTTAAATTTTTTATAAACAAGTAACAAAACTTTTATTCACGACTATAACCACAAGAAATATTTAGCCACGACCAACGTCGTGGCTAAAAGCCCACTAAATGACAAAATAGCCGAAATGGCATCATTACTCACGATAATCCCGCAATAACTATTACAAGCTACAGTGAGGTCGAACCGCCCGGCTATCGATTCACGATTTTATCAACCTTTGCAACTATTTCTTTAAATTTTTGTAAACAAGTAACACAACTTTTATTCACGATTATTATCGTGGCTTAAGGTATTTTCCTGATTAATATCGCCAAAAACGATTACATGCTACAAGGATGTCGACCTAGCGCTGGCCCTCGATTCGTATTTTTTCAACCCCCCCCCCCCTTTGCTACTAGTTCGTTAAATTTTTTGTAAACATGTAACAAAACTTTTATTCACGACTATTATCGTGGCTAAAGGTATTTTCCCTCTAATATTTTCGTGAAATGTTTCATAAAATTTGTAAAATACTTTTAGTCACGTGACTAAATGTATCCCCCCTAAAAATTTAATGAATCCCATTCCATATTGTTGGGAATTCACTTTTACGTGACGACATTACAGAATTACCATAGTTTATCATAGTCACATACACGAGGACTAGAATAGGCAACTATGTATAGTTTAGAGGCGTATGGGCTATAAATACCCCTCAGTCTTCCATAAAGGGGTTGATTCATTTGGCATTTGTCAAGTCTAATTTGTACCATCATCCATTTTCCTACTAATATCACAAGTCCATCTTCACCTCTCCTACTCCTCACACTAAAATGTGGTTGTTATCATGTGGTTTGACTTACCAAGACCACCGGATCATGTTTCACGTAGACCTTCAATTGGTATCAAGAGCCATGGTTTCACCTTGGGATCTTTAGTTTTGTTGTGGTGGCTTATTTTTTTAAGCTTATTGATTCGGCTTATTATTATTTTTTTACTCGGCTTATTTATTTTCGTTTCACTATTGTTTTTTTTTCGTTAGTGGCAAATTTACATTGGGCTTTCTATACAGTTTCATTTTGGGCTTATTGTCATGCGTTTTGGTTTGATATAATGAAAAATCAACAAAACGTCTATGTTCATTTTACCATTAAGGGTGCGTTTTGGTGTGGTCAAAGATAAAAAGTTGCTTCTTTCCTTCACAAAAACATAGTAGTTTTTGCAGTTTTGGTGTTTAAGACAAGCACAAGACCAAGATCCACAAACTTAGCAACAAGGACGATTGTACACAACCGAACGAGCGCAAATTTTCTTTGGATCGAACGAGCGAAATATTGCAAGGATCGAACGAGTAGATAAAACAATTGAAGGAACGAACAGAAAAGTTGAGACTCGACCGAACAGTTAATATTTCTATGTATGAGCCGCACGAGTGTTTTATATGTAAGGACCGAACGAGTACCCACTCTACCAAGAACCGAACAGAAGTGAAACTCAATAGATCGAACAAGGGTGGATCGAACGAGGATGGATCGAACGAGGGAAGACCGATCTAGAGTGGATCGAACTAGCGTCGATCGAACTAGCCACGATCGAACTAGCGTCGATCGAACTAGCGAAGGACCGATCTTGCGAGGATCGAACTAGCGTCGATCGAACTAGCGACGACCGATCTAGCGTGGACCGATCTAGCATTCGACCGAATTAGCGAAGGTCCGATCTAGCGTAGGACCGAACGAGCAGAGGACCGAACGAACGAGCTCAGTCTTTGACAACCGAACGAGTGATTCTTAATGTGGATCGAACTAGTTCTTTTCTACAAGAGCCGAACGAGTGATTTTTATGAAGGATCGAACGAGTAACATTTCGGAACCGAACGAGAAAAATTTTATACGTTTTAAACGTATTTTAGGTTTTTCGGTTTCGAGTGACGGTAAACGGCGGGACTTAAGACTTATATCATCGTGTTCGTGACATCGTTTCGATCGACGTGGTATATTTATTTTTTACCGACGATAACCGTAGCTTCCCGCGAGATCAAATTTGCATTCGTTTCATTTTCATATATTGCAAATGTAGAAGACGACATGTTAACAGGGGGAAATAGTTCTATTAATAACATTTTTTGCAACATTGTCACATGCAGCCCCTGCACTCAAAGTCATATTCAAGATAGTCCTTGGCTTGTTTAGAAACCCTTCTAGTTAATTCAAGCTTGCACCGTTGGTCCCTATTTGAGTTTTGATCAACCGTTAACCATTTCAAACTCAAAATTCGTGCACCGTTCACCGTTTTAAGCTCATTAATCGTTTTAAAAGCTTACGTTCTTCAAACGACAACAACGATTTCAACATAAATTCATTTTTGTTTTACGGTTTCTTCTTGATTTTGTAAAATCCCGCGAAAGATTTCATTCTTTTCTCGGTTTAAATCAAAGACTTGTAAAATCCCGTGAACGTTAATTGATTTTGTTGAAGTAGGTGCAACTTTGCATAGTAGTGACAAAGTGACGAGATCGAGATCCATTTGGATAAAGAATCATGAAACTTAAAGGCTAGATTTGGAATTAATTTTTGTGACTACGAGAGTTGAATGGTATACTTATTTGAGATAGAAGTGGCATTTTTCGAAGGCGTGTTTTTATTTTATCTTGAGAATCGTGGTTGTTGTATGCATGAATTTCAATGATGACTTGTCTCGAGCTTAAAATTCAGTTGAAGACTTGGTTTATCTAAGTTTCCAGCAGTCAAGGGGAGGATGGTTAAGACCTGGTTAACTATCACTTTAAAGGAGTTACATTGTTAGTACTCAGTGACACACCATAGTCGTTGTGGATAATCGCAAGAGGTGATTGAAATGTCTCATACTTGGCAAGGGTATTGAGTTTCTTAGAGATTTGCTTTAGCACAAAATCTCTACACCGTTCTTCCAACATTAATGCAAGCTTAAGTCACAAGAACGAAAATTCTACATCAGTATTCAAGTTTGGTAATATCAGGTTTACTTCTTCAGTGGTTACTTTCAAATAGCCTCGAAACGGTTGGTAACATGAATAGCCAGAGAGAGGTAAGAGTAGAGATTTGATCACAATTTGATACTCACGGGGTAGACTGAGCTAAATTTATTCCTCCACACAAGTACTTCAAGTAAATGTGCGTCCAAGGTGTTGCTGATTCTGACGTGTCGAAACCAGCAAAGGGGAAGGAGAAGATTCACCCTAGCCATTGCGAAGGCGAGAAGATTCACCCTTTGACCTGAGCTTCTTTTCTTGAAAGCGTGACATGGAGCATCTTTCTTGAATTTTTTTAAGTTAGGCCATGCCGGGAAGACATATGTCATAACCGTAGAGAATATCAGCGCTTTAAAAATTTGGCTTTTTGGGGCATTTCTTCAGACACATTAGGGAATTGATATCTAGAGAATTTTTGTATTCAATTAATTTAACTTTCCAGGGGAAGCGTTGTGAGAAGATTATTTAAGCGTGAAGAAGATAGTTGCAGATCCAGATAATGCTTACCCCACACGATCATCACTAAGCTTATTCTTAAAAGAGCAGTAATAATTTGATGCGTGTATCTTACCAGTTCCGCTGTCACGTTAAATATTCTAAGCTTGTTAGTAAAGCTTTACAAACAGCTCAGAGAGAGGATTGCTAGTTTGGGGGGAGCTTTGAAAAGCTTCTAAATAAAGAAGATGTGGCATGAATTAGGGGAAGCTTATTCATTGCTATTTTTTGGGGAAGTTTTATAAAGCTTCTAAATCAAGAATAAGTGGCACGAATTAGGGGAAGCATAATTCAGAAGCATCTCCTGTAACCAAAAGTGTAAGGATACTTATTTCGTGCCTATTACATATTTCTCTTACAAAGTACTACAAAGATGATTCATTTGGAGTGCAGACTTGAAGTCAAACACCAAGAAGACTTCATCAGCATATGAAGCTTCATGGAAGTTCTTGTTCTTAATTATTATGTACTTGTTAGGAAATTATTGTAAGTAATTCTGTAAATCGTCCCGTGGGGGAAGATTGTTGGGAATTCACTTTTACATGACGACATTATAGAATTACCATAGTTTATCATAGTCACATACAACTTTTATAAAATATTGGTTCGGGACTCGTTTGAGTGACTTAACGGATGATTCAAAATACGAAACTTGCGCCATTGTTTTCCAAATCATTTTTCTGATAAAAATGAGTATTCACTCGACTACTTTTCGTAAACGTTTTATAAAATTTATTTAAAACGTTTATTATTTATTTTGTATATTTTCGATAAACTTGTCCGTAAAATGATCCTTTTACTTGAATATTTGCGTCTTCAACAAACGTCACTGAATAAAATGTTAAATAATTTATTAAATATTCTTATTTAATAAAACATGATAATTAAATGTAATTTAATTATTTTTGTGCCGGTACTCGTTCTTGATTCTAAAATCTTGCGAGGGCATTTCAGTCAACTTCTGACTGTTTTCGGGTCTTGATCAAAACTAAAAAGTTGTCAGGAATGTCATTCCACATCAAATTGCTTTAGAGTCCGAGCCATGAAAACGTGATTTAGATGGTCGTTCTTATAAGTCAAGCCAGACCCTAAAAGTCAAAGGGTAAAATCGTCATTCGAAATTTCAAAAAATTTCGGATATTACTGTAGATTTCTTGAATGTAAACCCCATAAGGTATGCTTTGACTGTTAATCCTACTATCAATGTTTCATGCATTGAGCAATTTTGGTCTACTGCTAAGGCCCAAACAGTCAATGAAAAAACACAGATTCATACCTTGGTAGATGGCAAGAAATAGTCATAACTAAATCATCTATGAGGAGAGACCTTCAATTTGCAGATGAGGATGGTACTGACTGTCTTCCAACAACTACTATTTTTGAAAACTTGAAGTTGATGCGGTATGAGTATCTTTCTGATAAACTTACATTTTTCAAATCTTACTTCTCCCATCAATGGAAATTTCTTGTTCATATCATTTTGTAGTGCTTAAGTCCAAAGAAAACTGCTTGGAATGAGTTCAGTAGCAATATAGCTTCTGCTATTATTTGTTTGGCTACTAACCAAAAGTTTAATTTTTCTAAAATGGTTTTTGATTGTATGACTAAAAACTTGGATAGTCTTTCTGCTAAATTTTTAATGTGTCCAAGCTTTTTGCAAGTGTTTTTAGACAAACAACTTGACAAGGTGCCCTCTCATAATCCTGTTTACAATGCACCTTGTCATACTAAAAAGGTTTTTGCTAATATGAAAAGAATTGGAAAATATTTTTCAAGAAAAGTAACACCTTTGTTTGACACTATGCTGATACAACATCAATCAGAAGTGAGTGATAGTTTAGAAAGGGCTATGATTACTGCTTCTAGATTAGAAGCAGAGCATGTCAGTGGTAACATCACTAAGACCCGATCTAAGGCAACACTTAATGAGCCTACTTCTTAAGGAACTGGTTCAGGTAGTGGTCCCAGGCGCCATGACACCATGGGGGACACAATTGCTCAAATTAGGTTTGAGAATGTGTCTAAAACATCCTATGATTCACCACTCAGAGGAGTTAACACACCTCAAAGTGATGAGGATAGTATGCAACTTAAGGAATTGATTGAAATGTGTACTAATTTGCTACAAAGAGTTCAAGACCTTGAAACTACAAATACTGCTCAAGCTAAGGAGATTACAAGCTTGAAAAAGAGGGTCAAGAAGCTAGAACAAAGAGGAAGGTCAAGAACTTCAGGGTTGAAAAGGCTGTACAAGGTTGGAACATCTAGAAGGGTTGAATCCTCTACTGAAGCAAGTTTGGGTGATCAGGAGAATGCATCCAAATAGGGGAGGAATATTGCTGAGATTGATGCATATGTAGATATTTCACTGGTTCATAAGGATGCAGGGATTCAGGGGAGGTTTGATAATGAAGATATGTTTGATACAAGTGTTTTTAATGATGAAGAAGTGTTTGCAGGACATGACATGGCAGATCACAAAGTTAATGTTGTTGAAAAGGAAGTTAGTGCTGCTGATCTAGTTACTACTGCTGGTGAAGTGGTTACTACTGCCAGTGTTGATATTAGTCAACGGTAACTCTTGGCAAGTTACCTTTCCCGGTGACATTTGTTCCTAAAACATGTCACTACAGGTGATTTTCCTGCTAACGTATTGGTGTCTATGTGCTTAGGTTCAATAGTGTTTTCCATGTTAATTGCTATTTCGTTGTAATTTATTAGTATACATTTATTCTTAACTTGCATTCAACTGTTTTCTATGATAATTATGTCTACATTGCAATTATTACCACTTATGGGTGTATAACAACATAACCCACTATTAAACTTGAACTCAACTATTATAACTGAAAACCTATGAATTTCACTCGACCTTGGTGTTGACTTTTTAGCATGTTTATCTCAGGTAATTGAGCAACTTATGGCACGAAGTGGCACGGACTTGAAGATGGCTAAACTGTTATCATTCAAACTTTATGTTTTTATATTTTGGGACCTGTCCTTTTGTAAAACTCTGATATATTATTGAATGATAACTATTTTTTCTAAAAATGTCTCTTTTGAGTCATTTTCTATGATTATGACTGTTGTACTATGAAGTAATACCCCAGATTAGCTTCCGCTGCTATATGTAAAAATGGGGGTGTTACACGTTTTTATATACATTTGTATACACGATTTTATGCACACATTTTTACACATATTTTTATACACACATTTTTATACATATTTTTATACAAATATTTTTACACTTACTATTATACACGTGTATAAAAACGTGTGCATAAAAACGTGTGTAAAAATGTGTACAAAAATGTGTATAAAAATGTGTATAAAATGTGTGTATAAAAATATGTATAAAATATGTGTATAAAAATGTGTATAAAAATGTATATATAAAATGTGTATAAAAATATGTGTATATAAACGTGTATAAAAATGTGTATAAAAATATGTGTATAAAAATGCGTGTAAAAAATATATGTATAAAATGTGTGTATAAAAATGTGTGTATAAAAACGTGTATAAAATGTGTGTATAAAAACGTGTATAAAAATGTGTATAAAAATATGTATAAAAATATGTGTATAAAAATGTGTATAAAAACGTGTGTAAAAATATGTGTCTAAAAATATGTGTATAAAAATATGTGTATAAAAATGTGTATATAAAAACGTGTGTATAAAAATGTGTGTGTAAAAACGTGTGTATAAAAATGCTTGTATAAAAATATTTGTATAAAAATGTGTATATAAAAACATGTATAAATTTAAAAAATAATTATAAAAAAATAAACAATCGTTAGTATAAAGGACTAACGTTGCAAACGTTCATTGGCTAAAAAGCCTAACGTTGCAAACGGTCGTTAAGTGGAACAAAAATATATGGTTCCGGTAAAACAAGTTTGATGGTGCAAATTAACACAAAACTTGAAAGTTCGTTACATTAAGTGGAACAAAAAAAAGTTCACGTACCAAAACGAAACAATAGAGAAAGTACGTTGCTATTGTACGGCTAAAACCCTATTATAGTACATATATTACTATGAGGGTCTTACATATATATATATATATACATAGATGTGTTTATATTCTTTCACACATGCTCTACAATTATTTATATAAGGGTTATTTATATAAATACTAGAACATTTCTTTAGGCAAGGTGGTAGTACTATAAGCTCGTAGGTCTTAAACATTATCAAACATTACTTTACCTTACACGATACCATCATTTATTTATGTCATGAGGCATTTCATTTCGCCGTGTCACGTATCCATTCATGCAATGAGTGCATATTCATCTTTACCATACACCATCTTACATCATGTTTATCATCCATACTACACGCATTTTCATGGGTTTCTTATATAGACGACTTATTATAACTTTTGCGTGCAAGGTTATGGTTGCACTACTATTCCTGTTCTCTGTTGATTCCTCTCTTGACGAAATTTTCAAAGATGCTATTGACATTGTTTGGATGTTGACCACCTATTACCCAGTTGTTGCATTTAGCTTATTCCTGTAGTGTACTAATTGTTAGTAGCCAGGTCTTGGGGAGGCTATTTGAGCATTCTATGAAGTATTTGCAAGGGGTGTCCATCGAGGAGGAGATGAGTACATTGAGATTTAGGATGGGTATGGCCGAAGCATAGAATGCTTCTCTGCGTGGTAAGATTAGGACCATGGAGGCTATTGAGACGGTTACTCGTAGCCAAGAGAGGAGGACTCGTAGGGAGATGGAGCGACAGTTGGCTTCAGTTCAGGAGTCACAGCGACAGGACGGAGAGAATTTCAGGAAGCTCTAGGAGTTAGTCACTAGTCAGCTCGGATGTCACCCATAAACACCTTGTTTTAGGAATTATTTATTAGCTTGTATTGGAAGTTGTAGTATCAAGAAAACTATGTAGTATCTTAGAGGGAAAACAATGAAACCCACTATCTATCGAATTATCGTATTATAGAATTTCACCAAATTTTACTTCTTAATCCCTAAATTAATTAGTGCAACCATCTCCCAAATATCATGGAAATCATAACGTAGTGGGAGCCTTTGACGGAAATGAGCAATGCATCATTAGTCCTAATTATACATAGCTTGAATCACTATGTATAATTCCAAGCATGGGACCATGCTCAGTGCTGAGGGTAGTCGACCTTTAATACTTCTTGTCAAGAAAATAATTTTCTATTTTATCAAGTTTTGTGTGCGTATTCATAAGATGTATTCATCATGAGGAACCAACTGAAATATATAGTAACTGAGTTAAAGAGACTCCTTTTAGACACCGCGCCTTACTATATAAGTCGCAAAAGAGGTTCATAATTGACGCGTTTAAAAAAAAAATGTGCTGAAAGGGGACGATATTAGACCACTAGAAGCCGAGCCTTAGTTTAGCCTCTTCGCGTACTGAATAATAAATATATAATACCAACAGTCACTAATCTTGAACGCTCAAGTTGTTAAAGCAATTTAAAAGGAGACGGATGGCGAGTTACTTCAGATGTAAAGAAATATTCAGAAGCATAATCAAAAATAACAAATAGATTTATTGAAACATCTATTTAT
This sequence comes from Tanacetum coccineum, assembly GCA_026074375.1. Lineage (NCBI taxonomy): Eukaryota > Viridiplantae > Streptophyta > Magnoliopsida > Asterales > Asteraceae > Tanacetum > Tanacetum coccineum. Next base: position 10,489 of record BQNB010132688.1, read on the forward strand.
TATCTTAGAAAATTTTTTAATAAAGATTTTTTTTTTTAAACCATAAGACATAAAGGAAATACAAAGTTCTTATTACAACCCATCCCTAACAATGTTCGATTCCCTCCAATAAGAGATCCACGCTAATTAGTTTAGGATGAATGATCGTCAAGGAGCCAAGGTGATTACGGTTCCAAATACTAAGAATCTTCTTCATTCGGGATGTAGGACAAGATTAAATGCTGAGTGCTATCGCCTTGCCATCTCAGTGAGTGTGATGATATGAAACCATTTTGAGTGAGGTTTGGTTAGAAGAGAAATGTAGTGAGAAGGATTAATGTTATGTATGGAGAAATAGTAGTCCTGCCATGTAGCTAGCTACGCCGATATAGAAATTTGTATTTAAGGGAGGAAGTAACCGTTGGGGTACTATTTCATAGCTGTTGGGACACCTGAATTCACGACTGTGGTTACCCGTTACCTATATAAAAAGATTTCATACACAGCTACCTTTCATTACACCATTCCGGAGAGGCAACTAAAACTTAAAATTCGGAAATGAAACGGGAGAATTCATGAACAATCACATTTTGTCACATTCCGTTACGTCAATAGAATATTCAACTATTTATTTAAACGCTTCTACGCGTTTGCTTTATTTTTAATCGGTAAGTTAAATCGCGGTAAACTCTAAAAATGAACATCAACGTAAACGGAACCCAACAAATTTAAGTTTACTGTCCAAGCAAGAAATAATCTTTTTTTTACGAATGTATAATGCACACTTTTTTACAGATTTTATTTGTTTATTGGTCACGTTTTAAGGATAACTGTCTACGTTTCGCAATATAAAATTACATTGTGAGGCATACCCGGAAGCACCAATAGCTATCATATACTCAACCAAATACCCACAATTATACCCAATACTCAAAAATTTCACAATTTACTTATATATAAGTATATATGGCCAGATATAGAAGTAAAAATACACAAGGAAGATATTTTACTACTTGCTTCTACAATTACCACATTGTTATTATAATCCAACAAGCAAACTCCTAACAACTAAGTCTTACATTTTCTAACTCTTGTAAGAACCCCCACTCCCACATCCTGTGATTTTCTTTGTCATTAAAGGTCATCAAGACTAAATCCATGGTTTTATAGTTCAAGTAACCATAGCTAGTGTTAAGTCATTGCCTAAAAGGCTTACTATTATAAGAAAACTTCACCACTTCATTTCACTAGCAAAATAACACACAAAATCCTTCTTACAAACACCCCCTAGACCACAGCCAAAACCAAAAACGCATATACAATTCACAAAATTTTATTTACAACACATACAAGTATTCCTAGAATATATCTAAGATATCCCAAGGTGATTAGAAGGTTTGGTTTGAGGTTTACAAGTGTTAAGCAAAGGAAAAGCAAGATTAGGGTTTCATTTGGTTTTAGGGTTTTCAAGTGTTGTAAGCTTGGGTTGGTTTTCTAAACAAGGGTTTATATCATATTTTTCATCATCCTACTTCTATGTAAGGTTACCTAAAAACCATGAAGATTCTCTTTACTGTGGCATATTGTATGCATTTATAATGTTGTATAGTGGTGTTCTGTCACTCATTTAAAGATATTCTTATTTACTGTTAAATAATGATTTTTACGACTTGTTTTGATTTGGTATAACTTTTACATAGGTTATATGACTGTTATATATTTGTTTGAATGGAAGTATATTCAATTGTGCAGTTGGTTTATGTATAAAAATTATATATAAACTAGTTACCTAAAAAGTGTGTTTATAGAAGTTCATGAACTAATAAGTATATAGACTTATGGATCTTGTGATTCTTGGACAATATTTGGATAAATCATCGACTAGGAACCCTAAGGATATAATACATGTGATATAAGTGTGGTAATGGACTTGTAACAAAGTGGTTAAACTAAAAAGTTATAAAAACTAGTTTAAACACATTTTTATCAAAAATATCAAAACCTTTTATTAGAATTCGAAAAATATAGCATCCATTTTATATTTTTATAAAATACTACATCCCATGAGGATTCCAAAAAGGTAAGAAACTTAAAAATCCGCTTTATAACGAAGGAGATACGTAGTTTACAAGTTATACGATAATAAACGAGTTTATAAAAGAAATTTTATAAAGACAAGTTACAAAATACTTCTGATATATAAGATTAGTTAATTTTCTCAGATAGTACATATTTTTAGGATTCCAAAACAATAAGAATCATAATTTTTCGATCAATAACGAAGGAGTTAGGAATTTCGCAAGTTTATGGTAATTAAAGTTTATAAAAATAATTTTATAAACTATAAACAGTAAAAATTACTATTCATATCAGATACTTATTTTTAAAAAATAATGTGTTTTGATAGAACTTTCAATTACGAAGACGTGCTCGAAAGAATCACTAAAATCGGAGCTAAAACGGATAAAATACAGCATTTACGGGTTTACGATGGATAATTTTATAAAAGTATATGAACAATAAAAATCATTGTTCACCAGGGGACTCAAATATTTAAAATGTATATATTTTAATTATGTCGTCTTAACTACGAGAACGTTGACAAAGAACAGGTAATACAGAAACGGGGCTCTTATAACGATAATTAGGTGTACGCCGTTTTTACTAAAGAGATATTTATAAACGTTTTTACATTATAAATATGATTTCATAAACGCAATTAGATGGTGATGTATCTATATAGAATTGTATATGGCATTAATTAATCAAAGTGCTTAGTACTTATACGACCTATAATGAATTAGGTTGCATTCGGGCATTTTAGTGGCGCATTTTCTATTCTGTGATATACGTTGTTATTCATTCACTCGAGGTGAGTTTATAGCCCATGTTTTATTTGTTTTACATATACGTTACAACTTTTGGGGTGAGGACATGCTTGTTACTTGATTGGAATTTATTACATGTGCATTTACAATTCATTTTACAAACTGGTCTACATACTCAATTACTTATTTTAGGACAAAATACATTGCTTGTTTCACTTATTTTTTAAAACCAAGGTACATACTTCTACTTTTACACTAAATGATTACGGATTAGCTTAAGCGGATTGAACTGTGAATTACCTAGAGGGTGAGCACGAATGTTATGAAATAGATCTATTAGGGTGTGACAGCCCCGTTCGGGTGATTAGCTATCACTGGTGTCAAAACTACCGAGCCAACGAACGTTATAACATGTCAGAGCATGGCAAGTATATGAATGATGTGTGCTAAAACATACATCGTTTAGACCCCGTAAAACACTTTTAATCGGACTAAAAAGGCTAAAATATGGATAATTATCTTGCAAATATGTTTGTTTGATATTTTTATGTCTTGCAAATAAAAATGATTAAAAACGAAGCAAAACGGGTATTTACGGGTTCGTCGCGATCAAGAGTGCCTATTATTCAAAATCAAGACAAAGTCGGAAAATATTTTCAAGCATGCCATTGGAAAAAGCACGAAATTACAAGTTCAACGGTGCACCTCAGATTTTTTTGGCCGCCCAGTACCCACATTTATGGGCCGGACCTGCCCAAGTCTTGCTAAGCCAAAAGCCACTAAATAACTAAAGCCCAACATGAATTTAAATGTAATATGAGTTTATGAAGTGGGTGACATGAGCGTGGAACGTCTCAGGCACATGTATGAAATATATAAGAATCAATTTTTTGCTCCGTGGCTATGCCCTATGTTGACGAGGAGCTATTAAAAATGGCACACGTGTCTTTGAATTTCCACATTCTTATTTCATTTCCTATCTATGAATGAAAGAGAGTAAAAGTTGATCCAACGAAGGAACTTAAATGCGTACGAGGTACGCATATAAATGTGGCACGTGTTAGAGATCCATTGGTGAATATGAAGAATAGCAGCTCATGATCCGAGACTACACGTTTGAATGCCCATGATTGGCTTATTATTGTGGCGGTGGACTTTGAGAAGTTGGCAAAATTTACCCCTTAATTAGCTATAAAGGGAACACCGCTCCCTTCATTTTTGACTACTTAGGAGAAAATTTAGTTTAGCTTTTACTTTTTCACATTTTTAGCTTATTAGGATTTAGATTTAGCTTATTTGCGATTTTTCGCTTATTGTAACTCATTTAAATCGTGAGCTTATTGAGATATTGTATCAAAGATGGTTTGAGTTATTGGAAGTAATGGTTTGCTTTTTCTTATGGTTTATTGGTTCGTTTAATCTATTCGCGAGTTGGCTTATTAAATAAGCTTATTTCTCGAGCTTATTTCTTTAGCTTATTAGCTTCAAAACTCCTAAAAAGCTTAAAGATCGACTCTTATAAGCTCTCTAAAGCTTATTCAATTTAATCTTAATAGTTTTAAGGACTTTTTGAATAATAAGCTCAGATATAGCTTATTGTCGTGTTTAAATTATTTTAATGTTCTTAGAAGCTCATCTTATTTGATTTAATAAGCTCCTAAATAGCTTATTCGATTTCACTTGAGCTTATATTGCTTAGTTTAAATTTTCGTTAGCTTATTGCTTATTCGTGTTGTGAGTTAAGTAGTTTAGGTGTTTTTTAGCTTATTCAAATTCCTTGTTGCTGTTTTCAAAGTGCTTATCTGGTATTCGGTTAGCTAATTTAATCTCAAAAGTTTCTCGGTTAGTATAACTAGTTTAGATCTCGTTAAGGTGATAAATGCTTATTCCATTTTCATCTTAGCTTATTGATTAGTGGTGCTTATCGTAGCTACTGTAGCTTATTTAGTTTTGATCTCGGCTTATTCAGAGTGCTGTGTTTTAGCTTATTTGAAATTAGGATTAAGTAAATTGTTTAAGCTGGTGCCTCAACTCGCTTTTGTTGTGTTTGTAAAAAAAGTAGTTGAAAACGTTTAGGGCCTCTGTATTGGAATATACAATTGGGTCCGCTTTGGTATTTTCGTACCATTTTGATATCATGGGCCACGTTTTATAGTTTAGGCGACATTTAGATTGAAATACAATTTGGGTCTTATGGTTTAACAGAACATGTATACATTGATATTACTGTTGTTACTTAACAGTTGGTTTTTTTGTGTTGCTTTTCGTACCGGTCAACTCATGAGGCGTGGAGCTTATGGGTTTAATAAGCTAGATAAAATTTGATTATTTTCTTTAGCTTATTAAATCGGGTGGTATTCGTTTATTTGTGGGTCTTTAATTCGGTCCATTTTCTATCCTTTTTCAATACATTAGTGTAGCTTAGAATAAAATGTTTGCTTTGACTTATATTTATCATACGGCGTCAGTATGTAGTTTTTTATTTAGGTGCTTGTTTAAGTGATAATGTGAATTGGGAATTAATTGTGGATTATAAAAAGTTTAGTTGATTAATAATCTTCGATTATTTAGATTTGTAGTTTGAATGTTTTAAATGGCAAAATCCGAAAAAATAGTCAAACTACACATCTAGTAATTGTTATCTTTTTGAGATTTTTGTCAAAATAAACCAACGTTGTGAGTATAATTTATTTCAAAGGAAATTAATTCGTTAATAGGCCTTAATTCACACTTAATGAACTTTTTACATCACTTAGCAAGCATATCTTTTTATATAGTTCTTTTTAGTATTATTTTATATTTAGTTCAAAACCACAACAGATGTATATTTGTCTTCAAGCATGCAAACGACCTCATCTTTTCTTTTTTTTATTCTGTGAATTTCAAATTCATCTCTCGCCGTGGAAACGACACCCGAAAGATAGACTATTACTTTTTCTAAAGTAATTGTCATATCTAACGGGATACTCTCTATATTATTACTATTTGGTATAATATATATATTATATATATTTTATCGAATCAGATTTTGGCGCCACTGCAGGGGAGAGGTGTACGATCTACACGTGGTGTTTGAAGTTAGTGCTTTGAAGAACCTTTCTTCGGAAATTTTATTTTCGTATTATTAAAAATATAAAAAGCTAAAAATATTTTCCATTTTATTTTTATTTTTCCTTTTCTTTTATAAATATTAAAAATAACAAATTCCAAAAAATATTTTCTTTTCTTATTTTTTTATCTTCTTTTCTTTTGTTCTATTTGAAAAATTTTAAATATTCTTCGCTTTCCTTATTTTCATTTGTTCTTATTCTCTTTACTTCTTATCCGTTTAGTTCTTTCGGACATGTCCTTGTTTAACATTTTGGTTGCTGTAGGTGTGAGGTCACATTTAATGGTGGGGAACTATCCGGTGCTGTCGCAGTAGTAGGATCCGGAATGAGTTTGTCTATGACCACAAATCCCTTAATCGTTATAATGAAAATCCGTTTTTTCTTACCCACCTCCAATAGCCCCATTCCAAGCATAGTCGTGTAGCGTTATGTTGGAACGATTCTCACTACGGTTTTAATTGTCCACACCACGAGTGGTACCGCTGTCTATGAGAGGAATGTGCTCTTGTAACACCCCCTTTTAGTGTCAAATATAGCAGAGAGGAAGCTAATCTTGGGGATTATGATTCATTAGTTCAAAATAGTCTTTAATCCATATGAGATGACTCAATAGAGACTGGTTTTATGGTAAAAATATTTAGTTTCATTCAATATAATATCAGTGGTTTTTTACAAATAAGAGAAGAGTCCCATAAATCTAGTAACATATAAGTTCCTGGAGATATTAGTTAGTTAGTTTGTATAGCCATCTTGCAATGGCCGTGGCACTCCGATGCATAAAAGTTGTCAATTACCTTAAGATAATCATGCTGAAAAAGTTAATCATAAAAGTTTGAGAGGAGAAATTCATAGGTTTTTGGGTTAAACAGTTCTTGAGTACAAGTTCAGTAGTGGGTTTACAGTTGTTATACACCCTAATATGAAGAAAACAGTATTATTGCCGATAAGGTCAGGACACCGAATCCTTGGGCTGATCACATGAATCCACAGGTAATTACCCCAACGGGTGCCTTTGCCAAACACCCGCATAGTTATTTCTAATGATGTGCTATTGGTTATGAAAGTGATAGGTCACCATCGGGGAGTCTTTTGAGTCCCAAACTTAAAATTTCTATTCACAACATTCGCGTCACTCACGTTAGTTAGAGTAAATTAACGGTTCATGATAATGGGGTCTTAATGGCAAAATAGTTACTTAGGCAATAATGCATCATGATAACATACAGGAAAAAAATACTTGCATTTCATCGGTTTGATAGCATAACATGTATCCCCCTTGCGGGTTTATAAAACATTTAAAAGATTAAATGCAAGGCAATGAACTCACCTTAACAGTACAGGGAAATCCGATTGATGGCAAAGGTATATAAAATGAAAGTAACGGCTTCCTCACACAACCTGGGTAATATCTCAAGTCTTAGTTTGATTGGATATGTTTTATGTCATAATGAAATATCACTTTGATTGGATATATTATGGAAATATTGTATCACTGTTCGGGCCATCATAATTTAGAGCTCATGTAGTAAACGTTTGAGGATCCAGGACACTTTAAATCGTAAATCCAGCAAACTCGTCAAAACGTATACCCAAATGAAACCCCTCACATGAAGCTCCCTAGTAATGTGATACATTATAGTTTTAAGTTTCTTTGAAAGCTAGAATAATTTTTATATATATTTTTATAATTAATATAAAAATATAATATTTTATAAGTTTGCAAAATTGGCAATATATACCCTTGGTTTATAAACTTTTACAAGTTTAGTCCTTTATATAAAAAGTGTATATATTAAACCTTTAACTTTGAAACTTGGCAATAGTGGATTACGTTATTATACACCCATAGCTTTTAATAATTGCAACACATATAATTATCATGAAAATAGTATTATTGCCCTAAGCTCATGACACCGAAACCTTAATTTAAATAAACACAAATAATTGCCCCAACGGGTGTCTTTGCCAAAACACCCGTAAAGTTATTCAAATGTGTGCTATTGGTTACCGATAGTATAGGTACACAAATGGGGAGTCCAGTCCCAAATAGATCTATTCACAGCATTCGCGCTTACACTGACGAGTAATTAACGATTCATGATAGTGGGGACTTAATGGCAAAAGTAGGGACTTCGGTAATAATGTATTAGGATAGCATACATAAAAATACTTGCATTTATG
>BQNB010132689.1:0-18586 GCA_026074375.1 Tanacetum coccineum
CCTTTTTCTTCTTATTACTTGTAAATGATGAACCAATGTTTACCAACACCTTAGAATACCTTAAGTATGTTGTGTATAGGGTTGTATATACTTAGAAAATCAAAGTATGGATCTTGTTTGAGGGCTTAAGTGTGCCGTGGGATATGGTGTATAAAAGAGAGAAAGAAATTGAAATTTTCAAGTATAAGAAGTATGAAAATTTTACTCATGCATGCATGCCTATTTATAGTGAAAATATCTTGCTAACTTAACCATGGTTACTTTCTAACCCTTGGTTAAGTTAACATAACAAGTTGGTAAAAGGTGTAAGAGATTTTTTTATAAAATATCTAGATATTAAGAAAAGTTTGAAAAGTCTTGGTCTCATTATATAAATTTCGGCATATATATATATATAAGATGTAATTTTTGATTATTTTGAGTATTGGGTATAATCGTGGGTATTCGTTTAGGCGTAGTTAGGTTTTAGAACTTCCGGGTATGCCTAAACGCATTTTATTATGAAACGTAAGCATTTTACGTAGCCAAATAAAATAAGATGAACAAAGTTATTAATTATCCTCATAATAATCATATAACACTTGCTTGATGTAAACATTTAATTGTTTAATGCCCGTTTACATTGTATGATCATTTTCAGTCTACGCGATTTAGCTTAACGATTAAAATTAAAAGTGAACGCGTACGAGAAAAAAAAATAGTGAAATTAAATAGTACTGTAAATGACCTGAAAATACGGAATGTTACAGTTTGCAAGTATTCTGAGGTTGATCATTAGTGAGGTTCTTGTTTGGTTTGGCTGGCTTTTCTAGTTCAACAACTACATGCTCTTTTGGTAGCACATTGGTGTCGTTATCATGAACATCTAGAGTCGTAGTTTTTCCACCTATAGTAATTACTCCTTTAACATCGTAATCAATCGTCGGAACGTTATTAATTACATTTAATAACTCTTGTACCCCAAATCTGAGCTCAATCAGTGAATTATTCCTTTCTTTAAACAAGAGCTCATTATTAGTTTGGAAGTCATAGATAAATGCCCTCATCTCCTCGTGTTCTCGTTTTCTTTCGTCAATGAACTTGTTTAACATCTCTTCCATTGTCAGGCTTCTTTCAGGGTAGTTAAAATGATATGGACGGAGTCGAGATTCTGTTCCTGAAAAGTAAGACATGATGCAAAGTAAAGATATTCTAAGGAAATAGATTTTGCAAAGAAAATAATAAATACGTCGTATTCAAGGAGGTGAATACGTCGTATGACAGATCAGACAGGATACGCCATATCTAAAGGAACAGATACGCCGTATCGATGTTAACAGAATACGAAAACAAACAAATAAATACGCAGAATAATAAACTAATCTAAATTACACTAATCTTAAGGGTTAGATCTAATCTAATGTTAAAAACTAAAATATCAAAATAAAAATCAAGATTAATTTTCACTCCCCGACAGCGGCGCCAAAAATTTGATGTGTTGTAGTGTAGGGTTGTTTTTTAAATGTTTCAAGTTTTAAATTTATATTTTGCCGACTTAACCAAAAACAACACTTTAACGGACAGTGTACCCGATCGGTAGTAGTTTTATGGTAAGTAGGGTGTCGATCACTGAGAGCAAGGTTAAATCTTATCAGTTTAATTAATGTCTTGGTTATCTAATCTATGTTAATTATATTCTAATCCTATATTAAACATATGTCAGTCTAAGTCCTAGTTCTAATGGAAAAGGGGGGTTTTCAGCTTGAGAGACTGGCACGGTTTGGTTGGTGACTACAATCAATTCAAGACACTATTACCCACACAAGCTAATATATAAAAGAAAAAGAGCTCGAACACCTATAAAAAGAAAAACTGTATTAACCATTATTAATCCGATTAGAACGTTGGTTTGTTTATTAAGTGCAATGATTTCTTCTCTCGGGGTGGCATATCATTCTTAAGACTTAGGCGTTACATCATCCTAAGACCTAGACACATTAATTCTGTCACAATTAAAGCATCCGCATAAAGCATCCTTATTTGCTGATTATAATCTATCTTAGGGATTAAAGCAATGGTGATCTTGTTAAACCCTAGCTCATAAAGACTTTACCCACTTACCGCTTAATGGCAATCTATACACTAGTAGTCCACTTGTCCAACTATCCAATGGAATCAGAACGTTACTTGTTGAATTATCTAGGTCACCTGCTAGTCCACACCTCAATAATCTTTGGCAATATCCAATTAACTAGTATAAGAGCCCGAAGCGTATCCTAGACACCAAACTTAGAAGGACAAATTTATTTAACTATTATTCCTAGATGTATAAATTACTATAGGAAGAGCTATCCCGGACTCATAAGATCCCTTGGTCCAAAACTTCACTAGATCCAGTTGAATGATAGGTCGCATACAAAAGCGCATAAACAATTAATAAATTCTGATAACATAACAAGTCACGCATCGATACAATTCAAGAAATCTAATATAAAACAAATACAAACATTCAGATCTCAATAAAAGATGGGCTAATACCCAAAAGGTATAGCCTTCAAACGACATAATAAATACAATAGTAATAATTTAGGCCCCAAGGTAAACAAACCGAGTTAACGAATGATATCCAAAAAACTGAAAACGATTACTAAAGTATAAATGGAATTACAACGATTTCTTCTACGAAAAGTGAATACGCTCGCTTGACCTCTTCTGCTCTTTTTCTCCTCTGAAAATCGACTTTTGTGGTTTAGGTATCGAGAATATGATTTAGCACACTTAAAACTCGTTTTTGAGTTTTCTATTTATAAGGTCTGGAAGTCGGTTGGATACGACGTATCCATGTATTGGATACGGCGTATTGGGGATTTCTTAGAGTAGGGACCACGTTTGATATCTTCCAGAATATTATATTGATTCCATATCTTGAATACGACGTATTGAGTCTTCTAGATACGGCGTATTGATCTTTATTCCTTTGTGGTCTTTGGTGAGTGCAGGCACGGATACGCCGTATCTTCCTTGATGGATACGGCGTATTGGTCTTCAGAATAGTAATCTTCAAAATATCTTCATTTAAGCTCTAGAATGAGCTAAGTTTCACCAATTACTCCATTGGTATTAGATATAAGTCTAACATACCTTCTCCTTTTCTCGGCTTTAGATGAACAACCCACATCGCTCCCTTTTGTTTTACTATCTACCACAAATGATTCCTCTCCATTAGAATCGTGGCACTCCTTACTAATAGAACAAATGAACACATGACAAATTAGTAATGACAGCATAAGTCATCAAAGGCTACTGATAAGTTTCAGGTGGTAACTTAACATAGCTAAATTAGAACTTGCAGACCTGCGTGGTTTCTTGTGTTCACCCGGATTTAATGGAGTGGTAACTGATGGGGTTGTAGTCAAGGGTACGAATACACCGGTCTTAGGGTTGCCATCTGCAGCCAATGTTCCAGAGCTCCCACTTTCATCCGGTGCCTCCTCTAAGACAACACTCCAACACGTGAAGCTCTCATAATTTGCGTGTTCATAGTACAAATTAGACTTGAGCTCTAAAGTGTGAAGTGTGCCCACAATGTTTGCTAACGCTGGGGGCAAGCCCGTCTCCTCATCGCCCTACATTCAAAAATCAGTAACCATGAGTGTAAACCTGTGTTGACTGACAAAGGTATACCTGTTCCTCTGACCCCACAATTGAACCCGTCAGACATTTCACCACAGTCTTTGCCGTCTCGTCAAACATGACAACAACCGTCTGGGCGGTCTCATCTGAAACCTCAAGTTCAAGCCTTGTACATCATATTTCTACGCCTTACATGTAATTAAGGTTATATAGTGTGATGCCCATATAGCACATAATTAATGTTATTGGTTATTCACTACAAGTAATTTATATAAGCACCGCAATGCCCAATGTGAAAACAACCATTTAATATTGAATCCTTATCCAATATTGTTCCCATTATAATTACAATTCATTTTTCTTGCAGCATTATACTACATATAGAGTGTTTGGGGAATTCTAATTAAAGCCGTTGTCCACTAATTAGTTTTTAAATGTAACATATATGGGTCATTGGAAAACAATGTTAAACGACACTTTGGACTTATTGTTAAGGTAAACTAATTGTTGGTATAATCAAACAAACATACCACTATAATTTTCTTGATTTTTGATTATGTGAACATGATGTGAAATTGGGGATGAATAACTATATTTTATTCTATTAATCCCATGTCCAAAACATTATATCTTTATGTGAACGCAGCGGATCTAACAGATTTTTAGATACAATCTATCAAAAGACCAAAGAACAATGCAAACTTATATAACTTGATCCTAATTCTATACATTGGAAGCCAAATGCAGCTTTAGAGAATATTAAGTAACGCTTCTGTAAACTATTTTATTCGGATCATTCAGCATTCCCTAATAGCATAATAATCTAAAAAGCTGCAAAAGAGGCTTACCGAACCAAGGCCTTATGTGCGACGCTCCGTGCACCACTACCAGGCAAGTAAGCACCAAGCAAACCTGTAACAACACCACCACTCTAGTGCACCTAAACGCTCGATTCCCAGGCGCAACTGACCATTGATCCGTGCCCAATTCCTATAAACGTTGAACAATAAACAAAATCACATCACATCTAACAAAACCAAATTTAAATAGAAAAAACCAAATCTATCATGAAAACAAATAAGTCCTTCAAGTTTGTTTGTCTTGATGTTATGTTTTGATTAAACGGTGATTAATAGATTCCTAAATTCGGTCAAATACCACCTGATGCGCGGATCGACCTTAGGGTTTCAAAATGATGTTCTAAGTCCTTCAAGTTTGTTTGTCTTGATGTTATGTTTTGATGTTATATTTTTTTCAAGAAATTAGGGTTTCAAAACATAGGTTTTCAATGGACAAAACGCAGGAGCAAATCTCAACTTGAAGATAAGACACAAGAGCAAAACGCAGTGACTTTTGACCAAGACGTAGTGAGTATGAGCAAAACGCAACGATTCTTGGTCAAAACGCAACACTTCTTGGGCAAAACGCAACGATTCTTGGTCAAAACGCAACGATTCTTGGTCAAAACGCAACGAGTCTTGGTCAAAACGTAACGATTCTTGGTCAAAACGCAACGAGTCTTGGTCAAAACGCAACGAGTCTTGGTCAAAACGCAACGATTCTTGGTCAAAACGCAACGATTCTTGGTCAAAACGCAACGAGTCTTGGTCAAAACGCAACGAGTCTGATCAAAACGCAACGAATATTATCAAAACGCAACGAGTCTGATCAAAACGCAACGACTCCGATCAAAACGTAATGGCTCTGATCAAAACGCAATGAATCTAATCAAAACGCAATGAATTTAATCAAAACGCAATGAGTCTGATCAAAACGCAACGACGAACACCCCTTCAGATAGGCAAAACGCAGCCAAGAAAAAATCTTCAAACTTTCTTGTAAGCTACGAAATGATGTTAAAACCACTTAGTAATGATGCAAGGAAGTGATCTAAGCCCAAAAGTACAAGTCTTTAACACTTTTAACCACGAAACAAAGATCAAATTTGATTTTTTTCTTGCTTTTTTCGAACCCATAAAAAATATAACCAACTAACCCACGAAATTCAATCACTAAACACCCCTTTAGCTCTGGTACCACATGTTATCCCACTAGTTTAATCCATCACACAACTATAATCTATACCAAGATGCTAGAAAATAAAAAGAAATCTTAAAGAGAGAAAGTAGAGAGAGAAACAAGGAAAGAAGATTAGATTAGAGAGAGTTGGAAAGTTACAAGTGATGGAAAAATAACTAACACCCTTCACCAAGTGTGGTGAAGGGATATTTATACCCTTTTGCCTTAAGTGAGGCGTATGGGCTTTTTAATGGGCCGGGCTTGGTTTAACTTAAGCTTTGAACCCGAAACACGGACAATATTAGATTACAATCCAAGCCCGTTGAACCCGACTAGCCTATTACAATACAAGACCTAGATTGACTTTTTTAGACCGATAACATTCTTGTATGACTTAATATAATTAAGGCTAACACACACCTAATATGAATTGCATATTAACAATAATCATTACAAAAAATCAACAAAATTGAGTTTATATAAGGTTTATGTTTTGTTGTGGGCTTTTAAGAACTATATAATACAATATAAATTGGAATTGTATAAGGATTATGCAGTTTCATCAAAAAAAATTACATTCTAGTCCAAAACTATGAAACAGCAAAAAAATACAGAAAATTTTGACTTCACCTATACGACTCCATATCTTCATGTAACCTGATCATCCCACTTGACACTATATTCGTGCTTCCTTTCACTTTGTCTTCTCTTATCCTCTACTACAAATGAATAAATTAAATCAAAACAACAATCTAGTATTAACATTATTAATGAATAAATCAATTACTGGTACCCAATAGAGAAAGATCTAAAATCAACATATAACTAATCTTATTAATCTCACCTGTTTCAACAAAGATCCCAAACAGGCGTGTGGTTTTTATAAATGGTTATGTGATAGGAAAACACAATCTGATGATTAAGATTTATTGAGGTTTAGATGTGTGAAAATAACATCTGTGGAGTTGAATAAGACCAATAGGTTTTATGAATGGTTGTGAGAACAAAAAGATGTATGGAATTAAGTTACAGTAATTTGTGATGTGTTTGTGATAACTGAGTACTCCGCTTATTTTTTTTAAATTACATATTTGGCTTCAATTATGAAAAAATATCATTGAGACCCATGTGTATTTTCGAGTTTTTTGTATATGTGACAATAAAAACGTTTTTTTAGAATTTGTAACACAAATTAGGAAATAATTAAATTTAATTAATTATAAAAAACCAAAAAAAAAATCTAAATTAAAAAAATATTACTAAATAGAGTATGAGTTATTTTTTGAAATACGAATATCTCACTTGACGTTTTTCTTTACTAAATAAAAGATAAGTATAGTATGCATGCATATATTGATATATTGTATAATCAAGAAAAGCAGCCGAATGGTGGTATCAAAGGAGAATGCATATGTTAAAGTTTACTTTAGGGTAATTGCATCGAATGGACGTTTACAAGTTAAACAATAAAAAGAAAAAGCATACCTAATATTCTCCACTCTCTCCAAATCATTCCTCCAACTAAACCCTTTTTCCTCTCCAACTCCACGTCCATATAAATACATTTGTCCTACCTTATTTTGAGTCAATCTTTCTAACAACAAAACAAAGGATCGTAAACAAAATAAAACATAGGCTTTTGAATGTTTACCAACATCTGAGTTTGGGTACGGGTCACGTCTTGGCTGTCCAAGTTAAAAGCCTGCTCGGGTTTAATACGACATATTCGTATTTAGAAGCTTTATGGTTCATCCGTTGGAGGTTCGAGTTCAGGTTCACATCGGTTCACGTTGGGGTTGTTCGAGTTGGAGTTGATCGATCGGTTTGAGTTCACATCACAATACTGAGTTCACGACGGGAGAGGATAGTGTTTCGAGTTAGTGTTCGTGTTCGTGACCGCGATCGTGTTTGAAATCATGTTTGAGTTTGGGGTTTGCGCTCAGAGTAAGCTCGACCGTGTCATGTTTAGGAAGACGGACCGAGTTCGCTCGCTGGTAACTTTGGTCCGTGATGTTGGAATATGGCAGTCGAATAACACGAATACATTACGAATATGTGAGCCTATTGGGGGCGCACACGTTAATACACGGAGAATGTATTTTCATACTTCACAAATAATAAACCAAGGACTAGAATGAACAAAACCCGAACTCTAAGGATTAAACAAATGTGACCGGTTCCAAGGAGGGGTGTTTGTTTGAATTTCTAGATAAGGAGAACAAGGAATGGGAGGTATTGTGATGGGACTAGGACTCGTATCCTAGTTGAACTAAGCTAGGGATAAAGGGTTATAAATACCCCTCACCCCATAGCTCATTCGGTACAACACACACATTACTCTTAAAGCTTTCATTGCTCGATCTCTTTGTTCTTTTGTTCCAGCCGAGTTCGACAGAAGCTATCAAAAGTTTGAATGAGTTTCGGTGTTAACTTTTCATCATATTCGATTTAACATCAAGGTGTAATCAATCCTCACTTGTTTTCTTCCTAGCTCGACATAACAAGTATATGCACGTGGTGATTGTGGGTCAAAGGTTAAACCCTAAATAAAGTTTCGGGTTATTGATTTCTGTCCCAACCGAATTCGGTTATATTAGGGTTTTGTAAACCTTAATTCGGTTCTTGTCTAATTCGGTTGATTGGTTTTTCGGTTAAAACTCAATTGGTGCGTTTGATTTACCATTCGATTACAAGGGTTGTTAGTTAGTGAAGTTAAGCCTAGCAAGCTTACGTGTTTGGTTGACGTGACTGTGTGAGCAACCGTAGAGGCAATTACTTTAATTGCTTGTCTCGTTTTCTTCATCAAATTATCAAAAGGTACGCGTTTCTATTTACGTTTTGTTTTGTGTTAACCATATGCTGTTACTAGGTCCTATCCGCTGCGCACTCGTGGCTAAACTAGTTACCTAGGTATTTAAATCCCAACACGTGAAGAGGAGGTTTTTCGGCTCATCTATTTGTATACGTGCATGTATGGGTTTTGATCACAATCTGTCGAACTCTTCGAATATGTTTCTACTCGACTTTGATTAACTCGTCCTTCCGCTTGGAGGTACCACTTAAACCATAATTCACTTTTATACAAATCACATGTTAGTAATCTGTATTAAGACTACATAATGCTAAAAACAAGACTAGACATCACCCTAATTTTAAGTTGATAAGTTACGGTTTAAGAAACTGGACAAAGAAATAACCAAATGAAACTATGCTAAGTTCTTTTTAAAATATGTTAAAAGATGTATCAAATGTATTTATGTTTTGATCAATTAGTATGTTGATTTTCTAAACATCATTATATGTGACTTTTGCATGACCCATTTTTATAAGAGAAAGGAGTATGGTGACGAGGGAGCCTCGCCAAATCCAATGTGGCTTCGCCACTACACCATCACAACTCGCCACAAGCCAAAACTCGATATCTCGCCACCCCCGTGAGTCAAATACGACAAATGTTTAAAATTTATAACCGTTTGGTTTTAAAGCCAACGGCTAAACAAAAAATTTCAAACTTTTTAATTTCTTTTTTTTAATTTATACCCACTTTTTCACTTTAAATACCACTTCATTTTAACAATTTAACACACACTTCTCTAACAATTTATACCCACTTCTTATACTTTCAATATCTCAACACATATTCACTACAAAAAAAATCGTCTCAACCACCAAATGAACCCGGTTACTTTACCCATCTTCTCAACTCCAACCCGCAATAATACTCATCTTCTCCGAACCAATCGAATCCGTCTACTCTAGGTTCACAAAACTCAAATTCTTCCTCGCAACTGTATCCTCTTTTTGGAACTCAAATGTCACCCGAACAAGCTTATCAATCACAATTGGCGTATCATCAACAACAACAACCATCACAACCGTATCCTCTTTACGGCTTCCAAAATTTTGCGATTCCAAGAAAAACTCCACCACAATATTTTCCACCACAACCATCACAACCGCAACATTTTTCAACAACAATCACAACCATCAGAAACACAATTGAAAGTACCACAAGGCAAAGATCTCCGTGATAGAAGGCGTAAACAAAAAAAAGGGGGAAACAACCCGTTGTCGATTTGGACGAGGACGATGATGATGACATGCCAGGACGAAGAAATCTTACCCGTTGGAATCAGAACGAAGAAATGTTGCTGGCCGAGACTTGGATCGAGCACTCGCAGGATGCCAATATCAGAAAAGACCAACAAGACGACGTTTATTGAAACCTGATTATGCACGATTTCAACTCACGAACAAAAGCTCCTCCTCGTACCAAAAATATGATGACGGGAAAATAGACCAGGATGCACGGTGATTGCCAAAGGTTTAACGCTATTTACAAACATTTAACTCGTAAAAGCGGAGAAAATGATGTTGACTTGGTCGAGAATGCAAAGACGAATTATTTAGAGCGATGTGGTAAAAAATTTCAATACCCTCACGTGTGGAATATTTTGAAAAATTACCCCAAATGGAATGCGGCGGAGCCGATTGATGAAGATAATCTCGAAGAGCTGTTTGGTCCTGATCCAAAAGAGCGTCTCGCCGGCAAACAACGGGCCTCAAAAAAGCAAAAATCGTGTGACACGTCGAGCGCCGGGGGGAGCATCGGGGGAAGCCAATCAGAGTCTTTATCATCACTTGTTTCTCCGGATTATAGACGTAAATGTGATGCTGCTGAAAAAGTGTATGAGGCGAAGAGAGAAAAAGAATTGGCTATAACGAAAAAAGAATTGGCTATAATGCAGTGTAAAGAGCTAGAGTTTCTCATGCTTGATCCTTCGTCGTTGCCGCCAGCAAAACGAGCCATCATTGAAAAGAAACATGCTGAAATAATCAAAAAATATCCAAACGCTTAATTTAGTTTCGTATTTTTATGTTTTTATGTTTCGTATCGTTTAATTTCTTTAAGTTTCGTATTTTTAATTTATGTTTTTTTATTATGTATTGTATTTTAATTTTTAATGAAATAAATTATGTTTGTGTGAAAAATGAAAAATAAAATAAAATTGTGGGTGGTGGGGCCAAAGTGAGGAGACAGGGGTGTGTTATGAGTGAAGAGGTGTTTTTGAGTGGGAGTGAGATGCTGATGTGCCAGCCTGTGAGGCCTAAGTAAGGAGATGTATCTAGCCATGATACTCCTTTCTCTAAACTAGTTTCATGCTAGTTCTGTACCAAAACGCAGCTAGAGCAAGGTAGAGATGTCAGGTTATGATTATAAGCTTTCCTATTAATTTACTCCTATAATACTATGTACGAAGACTAAAACACTGAAACCATACAAATAAAAGAAAGATAATAGTAAGTTTCAATGTATATAAAATCACTAACAATTTAATAATAGTCTCATCCATAACAAGTGAATGTGTACATCACGTGGGATTAAAGACAAGATAGAGACAAGATATAATGTTTTCAAAATGAAAAGAAAGAAAGCATGTATGATGAAGCATTCATACACATCACATGGAATTTGAATATTTAATTTACTATTTACATATGTAGTCCTTGATTACTAAAACTAGATACAAATGATTATTATAGAATTCTAAAGACACACTTTTAGCCACTATCCATTTTATATTCTTCCAAACTAGTTTGAAATTATAAGTCTAGTTATTTTGTCTTTAACGTAATTAAGTGTATAAGATGTACGTCTCAAATGCTATAATCCACATAAAACTTTATAAAAACTTGTTTATATTTACTCGTGTAATATTTATAAATCCTAAGATGTGACATTATTTTTAGGTTGCTTTTAGGACTTTCCTCGGTTTCTCGACGTTTGTTCACGATATTTATATCATTATGCTTAAAGGTGAGTTTTCATAGCCCCGTTTTCGTTTTACTATTTTGAGGGAGAATACATGCTCTTTAAATTTAATTGTCTCTAAATTAATATTAGCACTTTTCAAGACTATATGAGTTTATGGCCCCACGCTTTACTGGTTTTACATATACATTATAACTTTTGGGGTGAGAACATGCTTGTTTACAAATTCATTTACATGATTGACTTATACTTGTTACATACTCGTTTACAAATTGGTTTACATATTCATTTACATAGCTCGCTATGGGATACATTACTTGACTTCATTTTTTGTCACAAATACATACTTTACTTTTGAAATGATTACGGATTAGCTTAAGCGGATTAAACTGATAACTACAAGTTAATGTCTGGGTGTTCTTGGAGGGGACACCTGCGAGGGGTACATATTCATTAATGCCCGGGTGTTCTTGGAGGGGACACCTGCGAGGGGTACATATTCATTAATGCCCGGGTGTTCTTGGAGGGGACACCTGCGAGGGGTACATATTCATTACTGCCTGGGTGTTCTTGGAGGGGACACCTGCGATGGGTACATATGGTTTTCATTACTACCCGGATGTTCTTGGAGGAGACACCTACGATGGGTACATAGTGCATCGGTTTCATGAACTTAGAGTAATCGAAATCATTGTTTTTATACACACATGAATATTTACGTTGCCTTGAATAATGTGGCAATTTGAACAAAGGTTGTCCAATTATACATACGTTCTGGTGACTATTTGGGGATTTAAATGGTCATGCATACTTTACAACTCTTTGATTTACAACATTTATACATACATTTTTTAGGAACATACAAGGATTTGAACGGTCATACATACTTTACGAATCTTTGATTCAACATTTACATTTATAAAAACCTATGAACTCACCAACTTTATGTTGACACTTTTAAGCATGTTTTTCTCAAGTGAATTAGATGCTTGGCTTATTTGATGTGCATTGGAGTCTAAATTTGACAAGATTTCATTCATTGATTTCTACTTACATTCAAATGACCAAATCTCGTTGTATTACTTTCAAGCTTTTCATTGTGATGCAATTATGGGACAAATGTTATATCAATTTCTATAAATCAACGAGGTTACTTTTCAAACGACACATTTAGAGGTCGTTCTCTTGCATCTTGTGTTGTTTTATTATGAAGTAACACGCCCCGGACTCTTATTTCGCTACGACCCATTTTGGGGGTGTTACACCGTGTCAGTGCAATCTAATAAATTGACACAATCATAAGCGGTGATGGGGAGGCAGACAACTCACATCATATTTCCGATTACGTGCCCACATGAGCAAGTTTTCGAGAGTTCCAGCCTTTGCACCTGTGCTATCTACCGGTAGTAATTCTTTGGCTATCTCAATACCACTACAATAGAAAAAATAGCACCGGTTCAATCCTTCAACAATTTAAGAATAGGACTCAAGGATTAAGACGCGCTTACCTATCATCACTCTTAAACTGTGTTATAACATGGATCTGTTCGTCGTCGACAATCATGGTCGACGATGTGCTAGAGAGATACAATCTATCTGCAAGTTGCGATGCAGGTCGTAAGAAACAAATGGCCGGATACAAACTAAGAGTTATCTTTAACAGCAGGAACTTGATAGACAGAATAGGGCTTACTATTGTAAAGCTTCACAGACATGGCTGTCAAAACAATTAGGTAAAGTCCAACATGGCGGGTCCGTTTCTCAATCAGCATCTCGCCAAGCCCACCCCACAGCGTTACTCTTATGGACTGCCCCCTGGTTAGAAAAGGGAATCGAATGACATAATGTTAGCTGTAAAGAAATGTAACTGCAGTAGTTGCCAAACAAACAGGCATAACCTGTTGTTAGCAAGATGAAAATCTAGGGTCTTTGAGCCACTCCTCGTGATAGTAGTCCTGCCAACGTTTGTAACGTACCCAACAACATCTGTAGATAGTGTATGTATATGAAACACTGTCAACGCAGTGCAACGTGGTGCATATTCTAATTTATTAACCTGTTTAAAGCCTTACCAATTAAATATTTGTTGTTTGTAGGTTCAAGGGAATCAAACTCCACCAATTGAAAAGGGTAACGTGCCAGAAAAAACCATCTGGCCTCACCGAAGACATGAAAACAACTATGTCCCCCATCTATCTCTACCATAAAGTGAGCAAATCCACAACACACGGAAATCAATCCTTATTTGGGCTGCACAGTAAAGGTTTTTCAAGAGTAAAATGGCCCCCACTTTCAACAGGAGGAAATTTATGAAGCAACGTTTGCCACGTGCGTTGCAATGCAATTCAAATACCCTGTAAAAAAAAATTAACAATTTATGTTTCGTTAGTATTCATACCAAACATGACATATGCCAAACTGTATGGAACATCAAGAAACTGGAAAACAAACCTTCTCATCAGAAACAATGAAGTCCGTACTAAGATACCGGCCTGTAGCGGAATTGACATCCCACATCCTGCAAATCATAACCACAATTGTACCTGTCCACCCCAAGCTCCAGTTGGTCCAGCATCAGCGGCTCCGAGTTCGATGTATTAGAGATTAACATATTCACACGGGTATGAGGTGTGCAGCCTGAGAAGTTAACAGCAATGATAGATGGCCAATGACATGAGCTACAGGTAATTTATACAGCCACTCATTTAATCCCATGTAACTGACTATAATTAAATACCTGCAGCCCCTTCATTGTAGTGTAACTGGGCAATTCAATGACAATTAACAAAAACACTGACTGTAGGAATTCTAAAACGGATCCCATACCATCTTTTCATGCCACAAACATTCCCACAAACATTGTTTAAACTTCTTGCCACAAACATTGTTTAAACTTCTTCCTCATTCAATAGACTATATCATTAATACTCCCACAAATATTGTTTAAACTTCTTCCTCATTCAATAAACTATATCATTAATACTCCCAATTCAAAACTCCCAACTCAATCTTATATAGTACGAGGGTTGCCGACACCTCGTGCGTTGCACCGGGCTTAGTCTGTGGCAAAATTGGATTGTTAAGCTACTTTCTTCATTTGAGCACTGTACTGATGCACATAATTTTTATAAAACGCTTTAACTTTGAACAAACTTATTTATTGAGGGCGTTATTAGTTTTGGCTGTTTCATCTGACCATAGAAACGGTTTGCTTACCAATTGAACAAATTGGCCGTCATGAAGAAACTACATTCCGAGGCGTTCAACGACTTAAGCTGGCTCATCAACGAATTATTACCCGTATTCAATTCCTTAAGTTAGTCTTTTAGTCCAACAATCTCCTGTTGCATAGCCGAGCATTGACCCAAACTGCAAAGATACTTCCTCTTTCAGTCTTTGCTTCATTTCCTTCAAACCCACTATTTCAACTTCGGTTTTCTTTAACTTAGTATTGTCGCCCTTAACTTGTTCCATTTCTTGTTCTAAACCCAATTTGCAATTTCCAAATCTTTCACCATCTGGAGCCCATTCTTAAGCTCGAGTGCAAGGTTTCTTTGCTCTTCTTGAGATCGGGTGTGCAACATCTGTAAAGTCTCGAGAGCAGCTTCTACTTGAACATAATGTGTATGCTCCTCCATTCCATCATGCTTGTCGGATAGTTCTTGATCTTTTAACATGATTCTTTTATCCAAATCACTCGCTTCAATTTTCAAAGATTTATATGACGACTCCAAACGAACACAAATTTCTTCAACGGTTTTTAGTTTTTGAGTACTGTTGAAGAGTTCAGTGGTGAGGCGTTGAACGTATGATTGAGCGGAAGAGAGATCCAGTTCTAGCTTGTATGACTTCTCGAGGCATTCCGCGTACAAAACCTGTAACGATTGTTTCTCTTCGGTTAACTCTGAAAGAGCGTTTTTTAGTTTCTCAATTTCCATTTCTGCTTGAGCAGCTTGCTGAGAGAAGGTTCTAGCTTCATCCTCGGTTACCACAATCTTATTTTCCAGCACCGAATTTTTTTCCAAACATTTCCCATACCGTAAAAGACCCTCATCATTTTCAGATTCTAATCTCGAAAGCTTGTTCATTAAAATCTCGACCTTCGCCTTCTGCCTCAAATGCTCTTTTTTCCATCCCTCTTATATTTTCTTCCAAATCTGATATTGTTTTCAAATACTCCATTTGCTTTGTTAATCCTAATTCCTTTTCAACTTGCAATATACAAAGTGTCTCCTTCAGCATAAGAACTTCTTTTTCAGCCTCGTTCGCCTTTTCACTATAAAGCTTGGAACTTTCTTGTGCTTGGGTCGGTTTTTGGCCAAAACCAAAACTGAATGTTCGGTAAAAGAAAAATATTAAGCCTAATAATCAAGGCCCAACATTCGGTTTCATAAACGTTTAAATCAAAGTCCTTTTTAACGTTTTTAATAAATGTTTTCGGTTTCTTCAAATCTTCTATCCACTAATTAGCATGGGTATCAATGTATCATACCATATCAGTAGCACTATGAGATCACATTTATCATACAGTTTGAAACATGTGAATAAACTCATGGCTGATGTGCACACCTGATACTTTTTTTTCTTTGTGATTTTATTGTGTGACGATAAAAAGTAAAAACAAAAAAATTAATAGGAATGGCAATATGTATCTGAAGTCTGAACCATGTGTTCGCAATAGGTTGTTATTATGACTTCGGTTCGGTTCGGTTTTTATGGTTCGGTTTTTATGTCAAAACCGAAACCGAACCAAAAGTTCGGTTATTTAAAAAAACGAAACCGTCGGTTTCTAGTTCGGTTATTTTGGTTCGGTTTCTGTTTTTTTGGTTATTTTTGCTCACCCGTACTCCTGGCATATCACAGATCATTATTAGATATGGAAATAGAAGTTTCGCACTGTCATATCTAAAACCTTTATAAAAGACATAATGATAATTAAAATGAAAATACTGAACATACCAAGGTTGAATGTAAAACGCAAGCTTGATGTTCTTTTTCAATGTTGCGGCTTGTTTCCCCAGAAGCGAGCTTCAAATCTTTTCCTTGAGATTCGACCAAAGCATCGATAAACTTAGCAGGTGACTGACTAAACCCAAGAAAGAAGGCTTGTCTTTTACGATGTTCATTATTCTTTCTCATAGAAGTACATATCGTTTCATCACATGCTTCAATATCTTTGGATTTCTCAGTGGTAGCAAGTAAAGCATTCAACTCCCTTTGTACCGGAAACGGAACATCCACCAAAACATCATAACATGCATTTCCAGCTGGACTATTTCCCGATAGTTTAATCTTGTGCTCCAAATGAACAGGCTGTGGTGGAGATAGGTGAAATCTTCTACGAGAACATGGTAAACTTCATCTTATCCTCTCCAAATACTTTCCGAAGAGCTGGATCACAATTAAAATAAGACGGGTCATCTGGACTGCAACTTCCTAGTTTTCACGTAATGCCAAATTGCAGCAATAATTCTAGAGCGAGTATCCACCTCAATTCCAAGGACTTCCATCAGAGCTAAAGAAAGCTTGTATTCTCCAGGCATGTAATTCATTTCCAGCTGTATATTCGCAGTAAACTTCTTATCCCCTTTTCTTTTCACCTCAAACCCTTCATGAGGTGTCGGTGTTCAAGCTCCATACATATTAGTTATCCGTAAAATTAGTTTGTTACCTCTGGTTCAAAGAATTTGATCCCCTGCAAAGTAAGGTGCTTTTTTCATCAGAATATGTATAATCAATTTTGGTGCCCCTAAAATTTTTGAGGCCCTGTGCGGTCGCCCACCTTGCACACCCTCAAAGCCGGCCCTGGTCAAGGCATGGCATTCTAAAACTACTCGAGAATCATATATTGACTTTTCAGCTTCACTTGACGGGCATACACATATCACCTTCATAAGCTAATATTTGAGCATAAAGACAGTAGAATTTTGTGAGTAGGTCTCTTAACTCACATATATAGTTAACCCATCCCCCTGAACACACCCCTTGAACCCACCAACTGATTAAGTCGGTCCTTCAAAAGCCCTAAACAATATAAAAAACAAAGGAAAAAAATCAAGCTTGAGTAGAGGTGGATAGCTGAGTGGGCTGCACAGGTTTTGCAATGGGTCAAAATAGGTCATTGTATCAAAACAGACCAAGTCAGGCAGATTAACGTGTTAACACTTTTCTGCCCTTATTTATCCTTCACCGTAATGATTGTATCAGTTCCTGATTGTTTTCCTCAGCTTTTGACCCTTTCATCTACAGATTATGTGGTAGTATGTGTTCCTGAGTCGCATTATTCAGTTTATCTCATCATTTATGCAAGCCGTACTGTTACACCTAATTGTTGTAGATGACACGATAAATGAACTAATCCCCTTCAATTCATTATATGCTGCATAGTACTGCGGATACCTTCCTCCACGGCCACCAAAAGCTTCATGCCACGTACCTTCCTCCCGCTCTATGATTTGTTGGAATACGTTCTCCCCATAATTCTTACTCAAAGTTTCCAACACCTAAATCAAAGCTCAACAAAATAAGATCAAATAGCATTCAAAATAATCAAATAAATAACAATCATGAAGAACGAAATGAAGTACATACAAAAAGTAAAAGTAGCTGTATTTTTGGACTTTTGCTTCCTGGACGCTTCTTTAATGTCTTGATTGCATCTTTTTGTTGTCTGCAAATCAAGATGTCATATACAAACTAAGTTACCAATAAGCAGCATAACTTTCCCAAAAAATCTAAACTTTCATGGGTTGCCTTTGGCATTGCGTTTTAAAGTTGAATTTCAATATGCAACGGGTGTTTGGGATTGCTTATTTTTTTATCTGAAACGGATTATTTCACTGACAAATAATCATATAAGCAATTTTGATAAGCATCAAGCAAATGCATATGGTAGTGAAATATATTTCATACCTTGGATCTTTATTGATAAGATCACATAGCTCGATATTTATAGCCCAATCTGGACCTCTCAGCTTTTGACCCTTTCATCTACAAATTCTGTGGTAGTCGGCCGAGCATACAGATATGCAAGTATGAAATTCACCAACTAAATAAAAATTACTCAAAATAAAAACTTATGAATTCAACATGCCAATACATGAAAGCAAATAGTTAAACACAGTTATAACCATAAAAAAGAAATCAGATTATGATTAAACCCGTAATTAAAGAAAAAACCCA
>BQNB010132690.1:0-11435 GCA_026074375.1 Tanacetum coccineum
ATGAACTGTTATGTTATGTTCAATCATATATGATTCATGAAGGATCATATATGATTCATGGAGGATCATATATGATTCATGGTTACTCTAATTATAGTTGTAAAATAGTCCACTCTCAACCTTGGTTGTAATTGCCCGTCTTCGTGGTGGTAACTGAGTCCACTCTCAACCTTGGTTGTAATTGGAAGTCATTGTAATGGTTCATGGTTGTTAGACTATGAAAGATTCATGTGGTCTTTTAAGTTTTTGTTACAATAGTACTACTTAGGTAATAAATTATAATATGAAGTCATTTGGTGTTATTTATGATTGTCTTTGATATTAGATTTGCAGTGTCTATATGAGATATGTGCATATGCAGGATTATTTCTCCATATCCGCTTATAGTTGATTGAATGTGTTTTAAGATTTATTGTACTTGTTTGATTTATCTCGACTTGCTTCATTATAAGGTGATTCTGAGTAAATGATGTATTTTGTTCAATGTGATGTATTTTGTTAAATCATTATGAATATTCTTTGTTTTGTAAACAGAATCATAGGTGCTTCTGTTTAAATGGAGAATCATATATGATTCATGTGAATCATATATGATTCTATAACAGCAAGGATTGTTGCAGCTGCTGAAAAAGAAGCAGGAACTGCTGCTACTGCTACCAAACAAGAAGCGAGAAACACTGCTACAAAACA
Organism: Tanacetum coccineum; assembly: GCA_026074375.1. Lineage (NCBI taxonomy): Eukaryota > Viridiplantae > Streptophyta > Magnoliopsida > Asterales > Asteraceae > Tanacetum > Tanacetum coccineum. The sequence continues at coordinate 691 of BQNB010132690.1, forward strand.
ATTAACTACAACTTCTTAAATAGTTTTGAGTTTTCCAAATCATACTTGGTTTAGATTTGTTTTTTCTTTATTTTTCTACATTGGTAACAAATGTAATTGATGGAGTGTTTGGGCATGTCCAACACTTCAGTATTTTTTTGGCTTGGGTATGTCCATTGCCTGCATTTTTGTTATGAATCATATACGACTCAGGAATCACATCTGAGTCTACTGGAATAATATATGATTCTACAGGTTTTATATCCGAGTCTACGGAACAAGCAACTATTGTTGGAAAAGTGCTTTGAAGATCTAAATTGAATTACTTTATGTTTAATGCTCTAGCAGATTTGGTATTTTAAAGTGTTTTGTAGAATCATATATGATTCAGGGATGAATCATATATGATTCATGGATGAATCATATATGATTCATGGATGAATCATATTCGATTCATGGATGAATCATACTTGCAAAAAAAAATCATAACTAAATGTACTCAACACAAAAAACATAAGTAAATGTACATGTGAAAAAAAATAAGTAAATGTACTCAACACATAAAAAAACATAACTAAAGCATATTCGATTCATGGATGAATCATATATGATTCATGGATAATCATATATGATTTTAAATCATATATGATTTATCATGAATCATATATGATTTGCTTAATCAATGTAACATGTGAAAATAAAAAGATTAATCAACGTAGCAAGTAAAAATCCATTTCATACCATATAGAATACCATCAGATTTTGCATAGTTCAAACCTACATCACTACTACGATTCACCACATCTAAATTACAAGAAAATACATCCAAAGTCAATCCAAAAAGTCAAAATCCTGATTGTTGGCCCTTGAACATTGAACTTGTGCAACATAATCTTTGTAGCAATCTTGAACCTCATGCGCATTAACAAGGAAATCTGCTCCTCCGATTCATCACAAATACTCCGCAATCTGCATGATTTTTGGTAGCTCTCCACTTCAACTTTGGGATGATTGATCTCATTTTAAAAACATCATCGTGGTGTGAATGTTTATGCTCTTTTAAACGCCTGGCAAGAAACTTTTTCTACAATAGAAAAGGAGAAAAACAAAGTAAACAAGATGTACATATATCAAATGTAAATGTGATTCATTTATGAATCATATATGATTCATGTAAATCATATATGATTCATAGATGAATCATATTTGATTCTCAATTAAAAACCTAAATACATAGCAAAAAAACTCAGAACAAAACAACAAGAATCATACATGATTCTCAGTAAAAACTACTTAAGATACCAATGAGTAAACTAAATCTAAATAAGCAAAAATTATAAAAAAGCATACAAAATCATATATTATTATTCTCTAACAATAATCATTTAACTACAACTACTTCAATACAGAAAACAAATAAGTATTCAAAAACACATATCATTATCCAAGAATAATAAAAAAACTTAACATGGCCAGCATGTTCGGATAGATTTGATGATGACGCGACCTTTAATTTGGTTGTGGCGGTGGTTGGTGGATCATGGTGGCGGTGGTTGGAAGATCCATCAATGGAGTAATTTGGGGGGGAAATTAGGGTTAGGGTTAGGGGATTGAGAGAGATAGTTTGTGTGTGTGTTTTGGTAGAAGAGTGAGAAATGATAAAATAAAAATGACCATCTTACCCTTGATGGATATTTCTTTTTTTAAATAAAAAATGGGGTTTTAATCTACACCATAGATCTATTAGATATGGAATGCCAAGATTAGTTCATTAGGTCTATGCCATTTTTTGGGTCGGAACTTTTGGCTGTAGACATGACGCCAATTGCGGTCAGTCTCGGTTAATCTTGCGCATAGAACACCCATAGCCATCTGACATTCAGAGCTGAAATACATATCGATTGAGCAACCAATCAATTATTTACATAAGATACTGCAAAAATGATTCATGACTATTCGTGAAAGTAAGAAATATTTACAATTTTTTAGTTGCCTGTGCGATTTCTGCCAGTACGGTACCATGTGGACCCTAAGGTTCGTCAGCAGTTGCATCTAATACCTGCGCCAATATCATTGACGTTAAGCAAATGAACAGATCTACCAAAGCTATCTAATCACTAGTATTAGTAAACAATGGCTCACGAAGCTTCAAAATTCAAACCATAGAATATAATCAAGCTTCAAAATCAAGCAATTATTATATAACGATGCAACACTAGAAAACACCTTTTCTCTGTTTTCCCTACGATGTGTGTGAAATTATCATATGCAAAGGACCCACCATGCCAATATGGGTCGACCCGTTTAACCCATTTAACTTATATAATAATATATAAATAATTTTTAATTGAAGAAAAAAAACTTAAACGAGTTAACGGGTCGACACGCTTAATTTATTCTCAATCCCAAACCTGACCTGTTTAATAAACCCGACTCAGAAATCTATTTAGACTCAACCTAACCTGTTAATTTGCGTGACATGAGATTTCACAATGTAGCCTACTACAAGTAAAGCATTCTAAAGTTGTGTCCTTTGTTGACGTGCTTTTCAACAGAACATGACTTTAAATGCTTTTTGCCAAACATGACTTTAGATGGAGAAAATTGACATTGAAACCCTAAAACATTACCAGCAAACTAATGATGATCGCTTGTTCCAGTGGTCAGATTTAAGGCTCGTCGATTGTAGAACCTCCAGGTATAATTAAATTGCTACTTTTATTATTACTGTAAATAATAATTAAATGGCTACTTTGAGTTCGTATATAGAAGAGTCCTTTTTATAGAAAGATAATTTAATTCTTGTCGCGATGGTATGGTTCGTTTTGCGTAACGATTAACGGTTTGTGAGACATTTAATTTGATGGAAAAATGGATGGCTCGGATTGATTCATTGGATCTTTAGATAATTTTGCGTCTGAACTTTCCTCTAGTTGACACAAACCCGTTTCCATCCTGCCGAAATCTTTGCTAAAAGGCAATTTTCTTCGATTATTTACGTCGATGAAAATTGAAATTGAATGTTTTGGTTGTTTGTTTCAGCTTATACGTGGGCTTATGAGCTTATTTGATTTCGTCTTATATAACATAAGCTTCAATTTTCCGATATGATAAACATATATAAGCCCGTAAGTCTCAATATAAGCCGGAAAATTAAAGCTTATGTTATATAAGCCGAAATCAAATAAGCTCAGAAGCCCACGTATAAGCCAAACCAAACACCCCCACTTGTTTGTTTTGGCTAAGGCTTTCCCTTACTAACTTATACAGTAAAATGGGAATATTGTGTTTATTTGATGCTATTCGATTACGTACACATGTTATGTCTTTTCGTTGGCGATTCTATATCTGCATTTACCGTGATCGTTCATAACTTGTTTCCATCCAAAAACTTTTTAATGATAGATGCCTCTCTGTATAATTATCACCACTTGATCGCATATTTTTAATCTGTCATGAATGGATTACCTTCAAACATCATGTTCGACGTCTTCTCAAGAGAACCAGCTAAATGTTTGGCTCGTTCCCGATGTGTATCCAAAGTATGGTGCAAGTACATTGATGATTGTTACCTTATGACCGTTCATGACCAACGAGTTAAAGAAGAACCTATATCCATCCAATACCATTCTCACTATTCTCATGTCAGATCAAGCCACAACTTATGTTTCCATATCGTTGAATCTAAACAAACTCAATCTGGAACTACTACTGATCATACGGACAAACTGAAACTGGAGCCGAAAGAGGACCTGTTTTTGCACAAGAAACCTCTCTCTAAATCTTCAGATGTCCAAATTGAATTCCGAGGTTCTTGCAATGGGCTGATGTGTTTGTCACAAGATGAAGATGATATAGTAACTGTTGGTGATTTTAGTGTCATCGACGGCCATTTAGGTAATGACGATTTACTAGCGACTAATGAGATTTCATATTTGGCTCAGATACGATTTAGGGAAGTGTGGAGTGCACACTCGTTGAGCTAATATGTTTTCGACCATGACAAAAATGCAGGGGTCAAAGGGGCTGCGCCCCGACCCAAACGGTATATTTGGTGCTCCAAGAAAGTTATTCCATTGTTTTTCCCCCTTATTTCCCCAACCGTGACTGTTAGAAAAAACAGTTGTAAAAGTTGGTTTTCAACCAACTATTAACTGCATAAACTGTCTTTACAGTCTGTTTTATAAATAGATAGATTAGCCTCATTCAGACATACGAAAAAACATATACAATTCCTTCATTGTTCTTGATTTGTGATTCTTGTGCCTAGAACACAAATTGTCATTCTCTTTGTATTATCCCGATTGAGATTTCGTGCAACCCATACATCTTATAGGGTCGAAATACTTAATACGGAAAGTAAACTCAACACGATACAACAGAGATATCCAGGATCATCACACACACACCTAATTTCTAACAAACGTATTAAGTATTTGTTGTGATCATGGCTGGAAATACGGTGAAGGAGATGACTACGAATTTTAGAAAACTAGATAAGTTTGAAGGGCATGATTTTAGGCGATGGCAGAAGAAGATGCATTTCTTGTTGACGACGTTAAAGGTGGTTTATGTGTTGACAACACCGATGCCGGAATTGATGGAAGATTCAACAGTGGAAGCAATAAGGATAAAGGCAAAGTGGGATAACGATGACTACATATGCCAAGGACATATATTGAATGGTATGTCTGATTCTCTCTTTGATGTATATACGAATGTTGAATCAGCTAAGGAGTTGTGGGATTCACTTGAATCCAAGTACATGGCAGAGGATTCTTCAAGTAAGAAATTCCTTGTTAGTAATTTTAACAATTATAAAATTGTCGATTCTAGACCGGTCATGGAACAGTACAATGAAATCCTTAGGATCCTTGGACAATACACACAACATGGCTTGAAAATGGATGAGTCCATTTATGTTTCAAGTATAATTGATAAGTTGCCTCCTTCCTGGAAGGATTTCAAACATACTTTGAAACATGGTAAAGACGATTTGTCTTTGGTCCAACTTGGTAGTCACTTGCGTATAGTGGCGTCAAAGAAAATAAGAAGGTTTTTGGCATTTAGTCCAAGTAAGGATCCTGCAAGAAGGCTAGAACAAATAGCATCATTAGCCATAACATTGACAACAACGGAAGCTTAATTCAGTAATGATCTCATGTGTTTTTCTGGCCCATTTTGCTATATTTTTGTCGACATGAATGTAGATTCTTTTCACAATAGAAAAACTAACGATGATAAATATCAATGCTAAACATACACGTATGACTCACAAATGGCAGTTACCCAACTTTATAGTGATTATATATGACTGCTTTGTTTTGTAGTGTTTTTGAAAGTATGCTTAATTTAAAAAGAAATTTCTATAATATGATTCTTGCATTTTTGAATGGCTAGATAGGATTGTTTTTTTCTTTAAAAAAGTCATATATAAGCATACTCACAACATTCAACTGACCCAACCATGATGTACGAGATTTGCATTTCTTTAATGTCGATACAAGTCTGCCCTATTCAATGCTTTGAATCGACAGCGTTGTTTTGTAGTTTCTTTGAAAAAATTTCCATCTCACGGAGTTATATGTATGAAATGTGCAGGAAAAGAAAGAAAGATAAAGAAGCTGGGCTCAATTTCTATTGTTTTCAGAGAAGGGAGGCGCAACGAAATGGTATTCTCATTGTTACTTTTTGTACGTAAATTGTAGATGAGAGACGAAATTTTTTTAAAGGTTTTGTTTGATATTCAGGTGTTGCAGCAAATCTTTGTGAACTCTGCCACTGATATGTGCGTAGCTAAACGGTTTCAGTGGTATCTTGAGCTTCACGTAGTTGTGGTTGAGCGAAAACCGAACATCAATAGTGTAAGTTCCTACGGCATAAGTTGTCCAAAGTTGAGAAAGGTGATGGTGATATCCACCGTGATGCCCTTTACAGAGCCTGCTCAAATCACTTAATTTGGCAACGTGCAGATCTGTTGTCCGATACGGCCTGCAGCAGCTTGCAGCGGCCTACAGCAGCTTGCAGCGGCAACATTTAAACATTAAAAGCCTAGCTGCTTTATTTTAGTTCATATTGATGTGGAATTTAATTCTTACAGGAATAACACAGAAGGAGAGGTTGCGAACCAAGATGTGCACTTGCCAGTAACGCGTCCCAAACTTCCTCCGCGGTTTTATTACCTTTTTGGAAAGTCGACCGATACACAAGGTATGTTTATATCTTGACATGCAAACTCATACATGTTCGTGCAGATGAAAGACTAATAGTTGTTTGAAGGGAGACAACAGGAGCTGAAAAACAGGGAAATGGCATATTATTTGTATTTGGAAGTGAAGTCAGAAGTCAAGAATTGCCTTTCTTATTTAAAGGAAAAAAGGGAAAACGATCCTTATCGGAATATGTTGTCTCGATTGGCTTACCAACTCACACATGGGCCACAGAGTGAAGTACCAACATTTGAACCGTAAAAATTATTCCACATCAGAAATTTAATGAAATCATTGACATGATACGGGTACAGAAAAAATGTAATAATTAAATTAGTTAGAATGAAGGGTATAAGATTAAGTTACTCAAGACTTGTAGAACAATTTACACAGTTGTTTGATAAATATCCCCTAAACATAGGGGGAACATAATTATATGATAAATTGAGTTAATAGTTTATACATGAGAAGTTATACATCCACCACACTTACAATATGAATAATTCTCTCATGTTGGGTATACAACACCCCAACGAACACAAATCTTACGCAATCAACAATTGAATACAATCCGTGTGCATCGCACAGGTCTGCATGCCTCGTATATATATATATATATATATATATATATATATATATATATATATATATATATATATATATATCTTATTATATATATAAAAAAAATATTGCATTTTATACCTTTAAGAATTCAAAAATGACAATATATACCCTTGGTATATGTATTAGTTTACAATTTAATCCCTTTATATATGATTTTAAAACATTTAACCCTTAACTTTCAAGTATGGCAAAACAAACACCTGAAGTTTAACTTTAGGATAATTACATTTTTGGCCCAAAAAGTTTATAAGTTTCAAATGTTACAATATATACCCTTATGCATGAAATGTTTTGCGTTTTTAGTTCAAATTCCATAATCTTTGTATTTTTGATCTCAAAATCAATTTTTGTAGCTTATAGCTTATTACTATAAGCTAAAATAAGTAAGTATTACGAGCTTGTAGCTTATGAAAAGAGCTTATGAGCTTAAAAATCCAAAATGGGCACGTTTGGTTTAGAAACAATAACTCGATGGGTTAGAGCTTTTAGCATTAGTTTTAATGATTATAAAAGTGACAAGTGAGCTTATAGAAATAGCTTATTACAATAGCTTATAGCTTTTAGCTTATTAAGGTTTCGAAAAATGGCTTTTAGGGTTATTTAGGGCACGGTTTGGTTTAGGAAAACCAAACAAATGGTTTTATGGTTCAAGGCTTATACAAGCAGCTTATACATGATCTAATAGAGCTTATTAAGGATCTAAAACAAGACAGAGCTTATAGAACAAAGTGAAGACTTACTAGGGCTTGAAATGGGTCGAAATGATCAAATATAACCCGAAAACTTTAGGAGATGAATCAAGGACTTCTTTATTCATAACCTTGGCTTCTAAATAGCTTATACTTTCTCTCTTCTCTTCCTTAGCTTGACTAGAACATGATTTAGAGGTATGTGTTAAGTTTTGTGGTGAATTTTGAAAGTGTGTATGTGTTCGTGTATATATATATATTGCAAAAGGAAGAGTAGGGACCAAGTTTGGAAGAAGTGGTGGCCAAGATTAGCTAGATGTAACTAAAGAGAGCTAGGAGGTAGCATGGAGAGGTGTATGGAGGTGAGGGGGCACGGCTAACCAAGGAGGTGACAAGGGTTTTGCTTGGAGTCCAAGGTGGTGATGGAGGTGGTAGGGTGGTTTCTTGGTGGTGACAAGGTAGTGACAAGTAGGTGAAAGGATGCTAGCAAGGTGGTGTGTCATGGAGAAGGGTGGTTGCTTGGTTTAAGCTTGGTTCGAGCTAGTTAGGGGGTGACGGGTTCATTAGGGTTTTCGGATTAGGGTTTGTGTTTTAGGACGAGTAGGGGCTGAAATGGAGGGAAAGAATGTTTAAATATGGTGCTTAGGGAATTTGTAACTCATGCCTAAAAGATGGTACGAAATGTCATAAGAAAATTGGAGGGAAAATGGGCTATTTGAATTCTATGCTTTGTCGGATTATACAATGAGCTTAAATGAGTTGTACATTGATTTAGGAGGGAAAATATATTTAAAAGTTATGCATTATACACTTGTACACATGCCTTGAAAGATTGTACATTTGTTTTGTATGTAAACATTACATATAGTTAGGGTTTTGTTATAAACGTTAACGTTTAAAGTCCGTTTTGATATAACGTTATGGAAAGTACGTTAAATAGATAAAGTATGGTAAAATGGTGATTAAAACATATTGCTTGACATATTATAACGTTTACTTGACATAAACGTTGATGAAATTTGCATTGGTAGGTTGCGTGAGCTCGTTTACTTTGGTAATGTAAGTTACGTTACATTATGGATGGAAAAATCTTTCCATAAAAATGGTTGCATCTAATTTAATAGATGAAAATTACACTGAGGAAAATTGCATCTAATTTAATAGATGGAAATTACGTTAACGTTCAAACTTAGCTTTTAAAATTTCCCATATTTCTGGATCAGCTGCTTGATCTTGAGGTTTTGTTTTCATACTCAGATACAGTTGTTGTTGAAGATCAGCAGATGATGTGGTAGTAGTTGAAGACTTTGTTTTGGGATAAAGATTGAGAGTTGTATTCTGCATGTGCTTTCGAAATAGTTCGTCAATCAACTTTGGTCCATGAGCAACAAATTCCTTAGATACCATACCGGATATATCAACAGAAGAGACTTCTTGATCCTTGTTGACTACAAGCTTTACCAAGCGAGGCATCTCCTTTTTTAGCATTACATTTGTCTTTGTAACTGTCATCTCAGGAACAATTTTGTCATAGTGTTGTAAACCTTCTTGAATCTTTTCCACAAAGAACTCTCGAGTGATAAATTTGTTCTTGATATGAGTCGAATTAATCCTCTTCGTTTGCACATGCCAGCAATACTTCCTGGTAAATTTCTTGTATTAAGAGTTAAAGATCTTTTCTTTTGTTTTGGTGTGACAGAAGTCTTGGATGTTGTAGCAGTTATGGGTGAAATGTTATCAGTGAATTCTTTTGTAGTTGTTTTTTTTAAAAAGAAACATTCCTGAGGGATCTAACGGGTAAGGGAATTGGTGTCTGCATCTTCTCATTCCTAATCTCCTGACTACCCGACTCATTAGCAACCTCTGATTCCTTAACAACTTTCTTATTTGTCTTAGCTTCAACATTTGTTTCATCCTCAACTTTGTTTCAACGTTTGTGTCTATCCCAACTTCTTTGATTTCCTTTTCTTGCATATCTTGTGCTACTTCTTTTTCTTTTTCAATTTCATCATCATCAGACACATGTTCTGGATTTTCTTTTTGACTCACAGGCACTATCTTACTTCTGGTATCATCAACCTCAACACCCTCATTGTTTAGTATAGATTCAGCAAATTCACTTACATATGATTCATCATCAGTACTTCCTTCAATTATCTTATCAATATCCTCCTCATCTAGTTTTTCTTAAACTTTAGCGATGTTTTCTTGAGCCTCTGCAAGCAAAGCGGTTTTATAAAGAGTTAAACTTAGAAGAGTTGCTTCATCTATTGCATCTCTTTCTCTATCATCTCCAGGAGGTAGAATAGAAAGTGTAGATTGTTTCTTCTGCTTGATAATTTTTCTTGGTGAACTTGAAACTCTAGTAGCCTGCTTCATCTTCTTCGTCTCCAGAGGACTAGTAGAAACGGTAGGCTACCTATGGGCTCTAGGTGTATTCCTATTCGTTCTTTGGGTAGAAACAACCGGTTGCAGTTGATTCATTGGAACGACTACTTTTATAAACATCATCTCGTATTCCTTAAAATCATCGGTCTCCCTAATCTCTGCTTGTTAAGAAAGCATCCAGAATCAGCATCCCTCGAACTAAGACATTCCCCGTTCTATACACACTAACCAATGGAACATCATCCTTGATAGAATGATAATCTTCTTCAATCATCTTAGGAATGTTAAGGAATTTCTTCATCAGATCAGCAACAATCCTCTTGATGAAACGAGGATACTGAATAGCTTCCTTTTTCTGAAACACATTATTCATAAAATCCCACCAAAGAAGAGCAACATAATCAACATGTGTTTGTTTGAGTACAACATTAAACAACTGAAGAATGTTGATCTGGGTCTGATCATGGCCAGAAATTCTTGTTGTTAAGTAGTGGTTGAATACTTTGAACATAGTCTGCCATGGTTAAGCCTGATTCTTTATGAAGAAAGCACTCACTTTGTCAACAACACCTTGATAACCAACTATGTTCATGAATGCTTTAATAGTATGGATGTTGGCTGGTGCGACAAATAGATTCTCAAGAGTTTCCACTGGTAATTGGAGAGTATCTCGGAACATATCCACAATGTATGTGAATTGTTGAGTATCCAGTATGAATTTGATTATGTCCTTAGTATCTGGTACCTTGCTTACCGTCCTCCAAAATTGTTGTAGATACACAGTAGGGACATTGACAGTTACAGTTAATGCATGACTGGGACAATGGTCAAGTAGTATCAGCCTAACTATCTTGCA
>BQNB010132691.1:0-18586 GCA_026074375.1 Tanacetum coccineum
ATGAGTATCCTATTCTTTCTTTTAGCTACTCTATTTTGTTGTGGAGTCCTAGGATTACTGAATTCTCTCTTAATCCCTTTTATTCCACAGAACTGATTCATTTCATAATTTTAAACTCAGTCCCATTGTCACATCTGATGATTTTAACTTTGTAATTCAATTGGTTTTCTATGCCAGTTATAAAGTCTTTAAGGATTCTACTAGTGTCATCCTTTTTAGCTAAGAAGAAAACCCAACTAAATCTGCTATACTCATCCGTGACCACTAGGCAATACATTTTACCCATAATGCTCTTTACAAAGGTTGGTCCAAATAAGTCCATGTGTAAAATTTATAAAGGTTGGATGACTGTATTCACAAGCTTGGACTTACAAGAGGCTTTGTGTTGCTTTCCTTTCTGACAAGCAACACATGTGTGGTCATTTTCAAAAATCTTTGAAGGCAATCCTCATACTAGATTTCCTTTCATAAGTTTGTTCATAGTTTTAAAGTTTATATGACCAAGCCTCCTATGCCACATCTTAGACTCATCATTTGTAGCCTTTGCAAATAAACAAGTCAAACCTTTAGAAGGAACAACATTCTTTAGGTCAAAACTGTACATATTATCTTTCTTTGGAATCTTAAGCATTACTTGATTTTCATCATGTAGCTTAAAATCAGGAGAAAGAATAAGACATTCAGTTTTAGTGAAAAGAACACTGTTTTCCCTGTCACACATCTGTGAGACACTAAAAAGGTTAAACTTAAGTTCTTTCACAAAGTATACATCTTCAAAGTTTAATTTTTCAGTTCCAATCTTACCTTTTCTAGTTATTTTCCCTCCTTTAGAACTGCTTGTAAATGCAACAAATCCTCCATCATAATCTTGATAATATGTGAGATAGGACTTGTTTCCTGTTATATGCCTGGAGCATCTACTGTTAAAAATTCCTGTATCTTTTAAAGCAACTTGTGGATCACCTTGCATATTAAACACAAGAGAATTAGTTTCTCTTGGGGATCCAAGCCATTACTGACTTGAGTTTGGCTGCTGGATCAACATAGTTAAATTTCTGACAAATGTATGATCCATTGTTTTTGGAGACATGATCTAGAACATTAATTTTAGGTCTCCAATCCCAGCATGCTGAGGACTTAACAACATTAATCCCTTGTTCTCTAATAGCACTTGTTACACTTTTTCCATTAGTAGTATTAACAGAATTTACCTTAGCAGTATAAACTTTGTTATTCAAATTTCTGTTTTTAAGTGTTGTTTGTTGGTAAAAAGGTCTCCTAGATTGTGAATGTGATTTTGAAAAGCATTTGAACTTGTTTTTGCAACATTCACAAAGGATTTGGGTGCAGCAGTATTAATAGGCCTGGCAGCACTAACTGGTACTGCTGTTCTTGAAGAACTTTGCCTAGCAATACTAATTGGCATTATGCCAGACTCGATTAAAACTGCTGTTGGAGCACAATTTCTTCTAGAATTAGAGAAATTTTGATGATTAGTCCTTATAGCATTATTCCAAACTGGTCTAACTTCTCTTTGACCAGTTCCCTTTCGCACATTGTTCATCACAGGTTTTTGTACCGTCTTTTTATCATGAAAGTCAAAGTCTTTAATTAGATGGTTAAAACTCCCACACGCAAAACAAGCTTTCTTTACAAACTGAAACCCAACTCCTAATTTCTGAGTTTTCTTTTCATTCTAGTTTGTTCTGTTATTTCTAAGATTTTGACTAACTTTCCTAGGTTGACTAGCTTGCTCAGGTTTATGTTGAACCTTATCAGATACCATTACTTCAGACTCATCCTCATCACTATCAGAAACCTATTCTTCAATTATTGGGGCATCTAAAGTCTTTTTAATCTCATTAGAGGAATTTTCACAGACACTCTTATTGGCCTTTAATCCATAGCCTTCAAACTCAGGTTGTTGAAACTCCTTAAGGCCAGAATTAGACAAATCAATAGTTGGGGGTGCAAATAAGCTTGTAGGTGGAGGTGCAACAGGATTGTAGCTTTCAAACCCTACACCTTTTCTATTGTTACCAGATATTTGACTCCCTATCAATTTATCTAACCTCTTAGAGGCATTTTCAAAATTGTTAATTTTAATCTGATTGCTCTCTTTTTCTTTCTTAAGATTTTCTATCTGTATTCTAAGAGCATTTATTTCAAAGTCCTTAAATGAGGCATCTCTTTTCAAAATTGCAATTTGATCACAAAACACAACCTCAATTTTCTTGTAGAAGACAAGCTGTTCTTCTACAGAGGCTAGACCTATTTTGTAGGTAGCTAGATCAAACTCAAACTTATTAAACTCTATTCTTAAATTATCATACTGAGATTTAAGAGTTTCAAAGGATTTAAGACAAGTGTTAGAACAAGTTTTGTCATTGAGTACCTCTGAATCTGAGAATGTCATAAGTGTCATGTTGGTTGGAACTTCCTCATCAGCCATAAAGCTCCAATCAAATCTAGTCCCATCAATAGCCACCATTTCTTTGGAAGAAGTGTCTTCCACATACACAGTTCTTTTTTAGCTATCTTGATTTCAGCTTCTGTTGTCGTGATTCCTAGACCTGTTTTCTTGATTCCTTGGACCTCTGTATTCCCTAGCAAAATGCCCCATCTTATGACAATTAAAGCATTCTACCTTTGACTTGTCATAACCAACAGTGTCACTTCCATTAATGGTGATCTTCTTACCAGTTCTCTGGTAGTACTTCCTTGCTCTCATACTAAGTAATGCTAGTTGCCACTTCATATCTATTTCTTCAAGATCATCTTCATGAATTTGTTTGAGATCTTCATGGACTAGTTGAGATCCATTAGGTTGATTAGCCAAGAATGCATATACAGTTGCATCACTCAAGTTAGAAGTATTATTAGAAGTACTAGAAGTACTAACAAGTGTGCTAGCAGTACTAACTTAAACATTAGCAGTATTAACATCATTGGTACTGCTAGGAGAAGTTACAAAGGCCATATTCTGCGAGCCTGAGTTTGAGCTTGAAGTAACAGTTCTTTTGACTTCTTGTTCAACAATTTTAAAATTATTGTACAGATCATCAAAACTCATTGTGTCGAGATCTGGTTTGTTCCTCCAAACCACCACATGAGGGTTCCATTCAGCAGGCAAACTTCTCAAGAACTTCAAGTTGAGATCTTCTTGAGAGATGATTTCCCCCAAGATGGCCAACTGGCTGATAATTTTCTGAAGCCTTTTGAAAATTAAGTCAAGTGACTATGTGCTAGGAGCATTGAAGTTTTCATACATCTGCTTCAAAAGTATCTTTGGTGTCTTCTTTGTGGCATCATTGCCACCAAATCTAGCTTGTATGGCTTCAAACAAAGTCTTGACATCTTTGTGTTGACTGAATGTCAATAGATGTTCATTGGGTAGTGCCATCAACAGCATGCTTTTGGCTTTTACATCATTCTTCTTTTGGGCCTTTTCTTCAGTGGTAACTGGTCCTGGTATTGTTGAAGTAGAGGTACCATCTGCATTTGTTGTTACTCGTGCTACAGGTTTAAAAGAATTGCCATTCTCTATAACCTCCCAAAGAGCATAATCTTGAACTTGAAAGAATTGCTATATTCTTATCTTCCACATCTCATAGTCACCCTGTTTCAGAAGGGGTAACTTTGCCACAACATTGTTTTGGACTATATCTAGATCTATCTCTTTGTATGAATAAAGAGTTCTTCTTATTTGTTATTTCTTGATCAAGGTTTCAGAACACAAGCTCTGATACCACTTGTTGATCCCCTTTAGATCTTTGATTAGCTTGTTAAAGCTTTAGTTATCTTAGATATATCTAAAACAACTATGATAGAAACCTTGGACAATATATAAAGGTTATGTGGAATCTAATCTTTATACACCAGAAGAATAATAAAACAATGAAACAGTAACACAATAACTTTCTCTAAACTTTCAATATATTGAACGATTCACAAAACCACTATATGTTTTGCCTAATAGCTATGACTTTTCTATCTTGGATTCGTATCTCTAACTATGCCATAGGGTTCCTTTTATACACCAAGGAAAACCCTAATGGGCTTACAAAACGCGTTAAGTGATCATGCATATCTATTCCTAATATATCTCATGCATATCACATAAGCAGTACTAACTTCTTATACTAACAGTACTAATAAACTATCTAGCAGTACTAATAAACTAATACATTGTACTAGCAGTACTAACTATAGCTAACAGTACTAACTATTACAACTAGCAGTACTAACGACTTAGTCTATATTCTTCAATCTTCAATAGCAGCACAAATCTTCAATAGCGGTACTAAGTCCATCAGCAGTATAAACTTGTAGAAGCTCTTAATTCCCTACATTTTTCCTCTTATTCTTCTTTGTGAGACTATTGAAAACGTTTAAGATCTTACTGGTTAGTGTTGTATGGTCGATTATCATTGTTATATCTGTCAAAAATCATTTTTTTACTGATCCTTGCTGCTCAAACGTTTAAACCCTCAATATTGTATTCGAGTCGATTACTAACCCTATAGTTTATTTCCTGATATTGATCGTTCTACGTTTTTTATTAGGTAATTAACAATTAGGGTTTAGTTAATTGTGTTTTTAGGGTTTCATGCAGGTTGTCATTCAATATTACCCTACTTAGGGTTGTCGTTTTTTGGTGCTGCTTGGAGATCACGTTTGTTCTTTCATTGTTAATTATCTAGTGCTGCTTGGTAAGGTGTTGGATTTGCAGAATTGTAAAGATAAACTTAACCCTAATTTTTAGGGTTGGTTTATTCTTGACGGCTGAAAGTAAACCTTAATTTTTTAGGTTTTATCATCTTTATCGTGTAAGTTGTTCTGATTATCATGGTACGTGGGTTCTGAGAGATGAAAGCTTATGTTTGTTAGGGTTTTCAGTATTTTACTATTATATTGTTCGCAAAACCCTTGAAGTTGTTTTATCGGATCTGTGTTGCGTTGGGCTACATTCCTATCAAGGTTATTGCTATTTAATTCTCTTGGATAATAATAATAGTTGCTGCTATAGATCAGGATTTGGTTTGGGGCTGATTCAAATCTTGAAGATTGTTAGGGTTTTGGTCGAAACCCTAATTATAACGGTTTTTGATACTAGAATCTCGATGTTGTTATGGTCAGCTACTAGTGATATCATGGTGATTCTGAATCCTCCTTGGAAGTTGGGGTACACGTTGCATTGTGGAGTTTCTGCGCACACGGTTATCTTTTCAAAGATTAGTCAACTTATGAACTCTACTACTACGTTTTGGTAGATGGGTGCTCGTCAAATGTGGCGGCATGAAGACAATTGGAAGTTTTATGTCGAATATGAGGCTCAAGTGTTGATTATTGGAGCAAATGTTGGTTTTTGATCAATATGTTATCGCATACATAGTTTGTAGTAGGAAGTATGTTACTTTACTTTCTTTTGTTAGTCATAAGATTGTCGTGTCTTTCTTATGTAGGGCGTAGTTAGTAGCATTTAGTTGCTTGTCAGTGTCCATTTTTGGACTGTGATAGAGGATTTCACCCTTATCCTTTTGTACTTCAACGATTTTTGATGTAATGTATTTACCGGGAAAACCATTTACCAAAAAATATAAGCCGAGAAGTTGAAAATAAGCCCAAAAAATTGCTCATGCCTCATGAAACATAAGCCCAAAACCAGATAACCAGATAACCAAATAAGCCATAAAAGCGAAAACAAATGCCCCCTAGGTCGCCCCTGGGCCCTGATTACTAAGGTGTTGTTACCCTACCAGTCGGTATGGATTCCATACTCTAATCAAATTTTTCGAAACCTATAATTCCTTTTTATACACTGTTTACTTTTTTGTTTTTTTTTTTTTTTTTTTTTTTTTTTTTTTTTTTTTTTTTTTTTTTTTTTATGATTAAAAAGGGAATGTTGTAGGTTATCTCCAGAAGGGTTTAGATTAGTGAGGATTTAGTAGTAGGTTAATATTATTGGGGGAGTCTGAGAAGAGGGAGGGGGTATACGTCGGGGGGTGTGCGGCGTTGCGAGGAGTATGGGATGATGAGAGTGAAGAATCAGTAGGCGGCGGGGGGGAAATTGGGTATGGTGGAGGGGGTTATTGGTAGGACGTGTTTTGTTGGGCTTGGGTGGGCTGGCGTTGTATAGTCTTCATAGTGAGCGGATAACTGATTACATGTTAGATTAAGACTAATAATCCATTGAAAGTAGCGACACACATATGATATATAATACACAGCAAAATTAGATGTATACTAAAGCGAATGGCAACCTACTCTATCCAGATAGATCTTATATAGGAGGTAAGGGGAGTTAATTGAAAGCTGCTTCTGTTGATGTTTATGAAAACATAAACCCGAGCGCGCGCAAAATCACAGCCATAAGCCGCTCTTTCTATAAGCCTAAACAAACACAAAAACCCCCCGAGCAAATTGCGTTTGTTTTAATGGTTAGATCTGATAATAAATGCTGCGGAATAAGGGTCTATTGGTGGGAAAAACCAACCCCTAGGGGGGGGGTGGGGTACCACCCTCCTTCCTTCTGCGGGGTTGGCACCTAAAATCCAGTTTGACAATCTGGACCAATTTTGATGATGAGCCAATGCAAAGGTAGATAAACAATCTATGAGCGCGACTATAATGTGTTTGCCCAGGGAAAATTAACATCCTGAGCACCCTGAATCTATATGACATATATCTACGGAACAAGGTACTCCAATATCACATTATTCATCGATTATATGTTATGATAGAGCTCAGGATACCAGATGAAACTGATGATCTTGATCAAGAACGTAATTTGCTTTAGCTTCTTAATTCAGAAACTAAATATGAAATTGATAACAGCAAAAACCGAAATAAAATTTTGTATCATCAAACAAGGAGAGTAGTTTGATAAATTGCGCGCGTGCGAGTGAAAATAGGATTTTGCAACACTAATGATAAATAGTTTAGAATCATCAAATAACATTTCAAGAAGCAAACAATGATACTTCCCAAGACTAATCATTGAAATGTTTTAAAGACCTAAATAAGTTCACTGAGGAGCGTAGAGCAGCTGATAAGAGCGAGAATTACATGAGTGAGCGAGAGATGCGTCAAAGAGGGAACACGTGCGATTGAGTCGCGAAAGCGAGAAAGGGATCTCTCTATGTCATACATAAATCGATTTTGAAAAATCATCTAATGCATAAACTTCAAAAAATAAATGATTTAAATCAAACGATTTCGATATGAAAAAGGAGCTTTGTGCAACATCAAGCAAACATCTTCATAATGATCACAAGCAAAAAGGAGCTCAGATTAACTTTACAAAACTCGTGAAGAGTAAGAGCGCGCGAGAGGAATAATTTGTCCTTGCTATTTAGAAAACAAAGTCAAGGTTTTGAATGATATTGTATATAAAACCGGCCAATCTGTCCAAACAATGAATATGCTTAATCGTAATTGTAAAACGAGTTTTTCAAAACCTGAGTTCCTAAAGAAAGCTCAAAGAGCGAATCCTTGTCTGTATGATATAGGTTTTTTTTTTTTTTTTTTTTTTGTTTTTTTTTTTTTTTTTTTTTTTACATTTTTTTTTTTTTTTTTCTTTTTTTTTTTTTTTATTTTTTTTTTTTTTTTTTTTTTTTTTTTTTTGCTAACATGATAATCTTGCGTAACGTAAGCCCCTAAATCGATCATGCATATCTATTCCTAATATATCTCATGCATATCACATAAGCAGTACTAACTTCTTATACTAACAGTACTAATAAACTATCTAGCAGTACTAATAAACTAATACATTGTACTAGCAGTACTAACTATAGCTAACAGTACTAACTATTACAACTAGCAGTACTAACGACTTAGTCTATATTCTTCAATCTTCAATAGCAGCACAAATCTTCAATAGCGGTACTAAGTCCATCAGCAGTATAAACTTGTAGAAGCTCTTAATTCCCTACATTTTTCCTCTTATTCTTCTTTGTGAGACTATTGAAAACGTTTAAGATCTTACTGGTTAGTGTTGTATGGTCGATTATCATTGTTATATCTGTCAAAAATCATTTTTTTACTGATCCTTGCTGCTCAAACGTTTAAACCCTCAATATTGTATTCGAGTCGATTACTAACCCTATAGTTTATTTCCTGATATTGATCGTTCTACGTTTTTTATTAGGTAATTAACAATTAGGGTTTAGTTAATTGTGTTTTTAGGGTTTCATGCAGGTTGTCATTCAATATTACCCTACTTAGGGTTGTCGTTTTTTGGTGCTGCTTGGAGATCACGTTTGTTCTTTCATTGTTAATTATCTAGTGCTGCTTGGTAAGGTGTTGGATTTGCAGAATTGTAAAGATAAACTTAACCCTAATTTTTAGGGTTGGTTTATTCTTGACGGCTGAAAGTAAACCTTAATTTTTTAGGTTTTATCATCTTTATCGTGTAAGTTGTTCTGATTATCATGGTACGTGGGTTCTGAGAGATGAAAGCTTATGTTTGTTAGGGTTTTCAGTATTTTACTATTATATTGTTCGCAAAACCCTTGAAGTTGTTTTATCGGATCTGTGTTGCGTTGGGCTACATTCCTATCAAGGTTATTGCTATTTAATTCTCTTGGATAATAATAATAGTTGCTGCTATAGATCAGGATTTGGTTTGGGGCTGATTCAAATCTTGAAGATTGTTAGGGTTTTGGTCGAAACCCTAATTATAACGGTTTTTGATACTAGAATCTCGATGTTGTTATGGTCAGCTACTAGTGATATCATGGTGATTCTGAATCCTCCTTGGAAGTTGGGGTACACGTTGCATTGTGGAGTTTCTGCGCACACGGTTATCTTTTCAAAGATTAGTCAACTTATGAACTCTACTACTACGTTTTGGTAGATGGGTGCTCGTCAAATGTGGCGGCATGAAGACAATTGGAAGTTTTATGTCGAATATGAGGCTCAAGTGTTGATTATTGGAGCAAATGTTGGTTTTTGATCAATATGTTATCGCATACATAGTTTGTAGTAGGAAGTATGTTACTTTACTTTCTTTTGTTAGTCATAAGATTGTCGTGTCTTTCTTATGTAGGGCGTAGTTAGTAGCATTTAGTTGCTTGTCAGTGTCCATTTTTGGACTGTGATAGAGGATTTCACCCTTATCCTTTTGTACTTCAACGATTTTTGATGTAATGTATTTACCGGGAAAACCATTTACCAAAAAATATAAGCCGAGAAGTTTTGAAAATAAGCCCAAAAAATTGCTCATGCCTCATGAAACATAAGCCCAAAACCAGATAACCAGATAACCAAATAAGCCATAAAAGCGAAAACAAATGCCCCCTAGGTCGCCCCTGGGCCCTGATTACTAAGGTGTTGTTACCCTACCAGTCGGTATGGATTCCATACTCTAATCAAATTTTTCGAAACCTATAATTCCTTTTTATACACTGTTTACTTTGATTAAAAGGAAGTGTAGGTTTCAAAATTTTGATTGGTTTTGTGGTTATTTTTGCTGAGATCGCACTTTGTATAAGAAGATCATACCATGGGTATGTTATTCAATTGCTCGTTAATTTTAACTAATAATCATCATTTTGTTAAGTTGAAACCCTAGCTTTTAGGTAGTGATTTAATTGAGCTGCTTCTGTTGATGTTATGAAACATAAGCCCAAAACCAAATCAGCCATAAGCCGGCTTTATAAGCCGAAACAAACACCCCCTAAAATTGTTGTGTTTATGGTTAGATCTGATGGAATAAATGCTTGCGGAATAAGGTCTAGTGAAAAGCTAGTTGCGTTTGGTGGCAAAAGACCAATGATATCCAGCAAACCAAATTGGCTGCCTATCCATAATGAGGGGACATACCTATTACCTGACTCACTAAGTTGTGGTTATGGGGGTGTCAAGGATCGAACCTCGGACCTTGTGCCTGGCAAAGATTCCCCCACCTATTACCATCCGAGCTACACGCCATTGACACTAGTTTAGTTGCACTAGGTTCAGTTTCCGGCAAGAACGTAGTTAGTAGTAATTTGTGCCAGTACTAATAGTGAAACCTAATTCGCTAATTTTGTAGCAATGTAGCCACGTTGTGCTTGGTTATCACCAAAAGTACGGATAGTAATTTGTTCAATTTACTAGTGTTTAAAGTTGCTCTCTACATTGGCTGCAATTTGTTTGAATGAACACACTGATACAATCGGCCAAATGCATACTTATGGCATACTATCTTATTATATGCATATGGATATTATCACTTTAATCAATTTTTTCCTTGGTGATTTTAAAGAGCAGGAGCGTATGAAGCGGGATGAGAAAGAGCGTATTAAACAAGAAGATAATGAACACAAAGAGCGTGAGCGAAATGAGCGTACCAAGCAGGAGCGGTATGAGCAGGAGCGTAAAAAATTAACCGAGCGTATGGAGCAAGAGCGAAAGGAACTGACTGCGCGTATGGAGCAAGAGCAAAAGGAACTGACTAGGCGTATCGAACATAAATGTAGCAAACGCGAGCAGAGGACTCGTACCGAGCGGGAGCGGTATGAGCAGGAGTGTAAAGAACTAACCGAGTGTATGGAGCAACAACGAAAGGAACAGACTCGTCGTATGGATCAAGAGCGTAAGGAACTGACTAAGCATATGGAGCAAGAGCAAAATGAACTGACTAAGCGTATTGAGCAAGAGCAAAAGGAACGACTAGCGTATCGAGCACGAACGTAAACACAAGCGTATCGAGTGGAACCCCCACATGAAGCCGACGCGGGTGTGGTTTTGTTGAGTATAGCTGAAACAATGTTGCCTCCAATTCGTTTGGAGAGGCGTGACTGATTAACAAACATGACCATCAAAATCTTGAATTTAGTTTACGTTATGCTTTTGGTTTTCTTCATCTGTGTAATATTTGCTTCCTTCCAATAATGGCTTCAACTTATTGTGAAATATGCTTTTTGTTAATTGTAGCATAGTTGATTTATAACATGCAAACATACAAAGTATATAGAAATCAGATCTCTGGGGAGGCTCTTTGTCCAGTTTACAAGTATTATTCATGCTTTTTCAAAATGGGAACCTTGTGAGTTGTGACCTGTGAGCTTTTCCATATCAATGACAATACGTTTCTACTACACGATATATCGGGTACCATTTGGAGAGGCTAAGGAATTACTTCCACTTTCTATATGCAACATGTTCATCGGTTATTTATAGTCGAATATTGATTGCAACATGGATGGATAACATTTAGATGCAGTAACTTCACCTTTACTTTCCTTCTGTTTTGACGGTGCCCATTTAGAATCTTTG
The DNA here is from genome assembly GCA_026074375.1 of Tanacetum coccineum. Lineage (NCBI taxonomy): Eukaryota > Viridiplantae > Streptophyta > Magnoliopsida > Asterales > Asteraceae > Tanacetum > Tanacetum coccineum. Next base: position 11,266 of record BQNB010132691.1, read on the forward strand.
CGCTTGTACACGCACGCATACTCCCTAATAATGTTAAACATGCAGTAGATCATGTGGATGCATACTTTTGAACTGAAACCATTTGAGCAGATGCAATTATTGCAAATTCCTGCTTAGACGGTCCACATTAATCTGTTAAGACTTACTGGAGTATGTTATTACTCCTTTGTAATCATGCAAGTTAGGTGTGCACGGTTCGGTTTTGGTCGGTTTTTGGCTAAAACCGAAACCGAACCGAAATATTCGGTTTATATAAAATCAAAAACCGAAACCGTTCGGTTTTTGGTGGTTTGGTTTTTTCAGTTTCTCAGTTTTTGCGGTTCGGTTTTTCGGTTTTTTCGATTTTTTCGATTTCAAACCGTTTAAATTTGGTTGTCGCTAATTTATATTAATAAACTTGTTTTACGTAGAAAATTGATTATTTTTTTAAAAAAAATTGTCAATATGAGTCTAATAATGTTTACACAAATTTTTACAATTATACACATATAAATGAGAGACACACACATACATGTGAAAATACACATAGTATGATCATGGTCATTGTAGAGTTAAGATCAACATAGACCCATTATTTGTCATAGATCCAATGAACCAATCCTAGCCACTCATTTTTTCATCATAACTTCAATTGACATTTGTAATACACCTTGTTCATCAAAACTTCAATACTTAAGAAAACGCAGTATGGTACTTCTACATCATAGTTTTTAATCTTCTAAACATGAAATTCAATACAAGAGAGAATGTTAGCTGGTGCTTCTCAATTCAAAAAATTCTTTTTTAACCTTAACTGCTTATTTTTTACTGTCAAAGGGTGATAATCCGATTCTCAAAGAGTGACAGGAGGATCAAATAGTAAAACTCAGCCATCATGTAATAGATGCTACAATATTCACAATGTATAAATCAAGAGAACTGATCAGGCCATCAATGCAAACATGTTCTCACCAGCCGGAAATCTTGGTGGGCGTTGCTAAGTTTTGTGGTAAAATAATAGGGGTTGAATAGGAGAAGGTAATGATAGCTTATATAATCCTTATATCTTGTCTATTCTGTTTGTTTAACGACGATATACAAACCCAACACCAATGTAATTTCCCTCAAATATTTAATTAGCTTGTTTATAGATGCACAAAACCGAAACTAACACAACAAAATAACATTGAAGGCAATGAAACTCAGGAAGGGAGAACGAAGATTATGGGAGAACAAAATGAGATCAACGTGACAAACCCATTACACCTACACGCAACAAAAGAGGCGATGGACAAATTGAATATATTTGAATTGTAATCAGAATTGGCGACTAAGTGATGACGACGGCGTAGAACGAATAGAAATGGAGAAAGACATGTTTGATGATGAGGGGAAGGATAGAACGTGAGGGGCAGAGTAGTTAAACCATGAAGTAATATGGAAATGAGATATAAGCACAGCTGTGACCCCAGGTTTGGATCTATTGGTCTCATTACATTTTTTATTCCAAGAACTGAGCTTTGTATGGGAATGAATCCATTCCCACACTCATATACCAAACACCTCCTTAAGTAAGAGGCATTACACCAACTTGCTGTTTTGAGCTTAAGACATCACAAATGATAATATAACAATGTTGTTTGTGGAGTTTTATGTTGGCTGCATTTGACTTGGGTGAGGAGGGGCTTTTTGTGATCCACATCAATCATACTTCATAATAACGTGCTACTACTTACTAAAGACAGAGTTAATTCCAAAACTTACTACGTTAGCATGCTTCTTTATTCTTAGAGGAATTACATTAAGAGCGCCAAAACAGGTTTTTGATAAACAATAATAGTTTAATACTTGAACTTGTATAGAACATCCATATCTTTGTACACAATTGTTAATGTTAGTACAAAATTCGTGCTAGGTTTGGTAGAGTATCAAGTCTCTTATCGGGTCGGGCCTTCAAGTCACTTGAATACCGTATCTTTGTTGTTTTAGCTTCTGTACGTCCTTGATGCATCTCGGAGATGGCAAGCTGAGGATGGCGTCTGCTTTATCTGGACATGCTTTCAACCCGTTGGTGCTTACTTGTATGCACACAAAAACATTCCTTCCTGCATTCCGAAAGTGTCACTTTTTGGGGGATTCCAACTTCATGTTTAACTGTCCTAAGGGTTTTGAATGTTTCCAGTTATGTCTCGATGATATCTTCTTCCGTAACGGACTTTTTATAACCAGGTCATCGACATATACCTCAGGTCGTCCAATTTGCCTTTTGACTGCTTATCCACCAATCGTTGATATGTGGATCCGGCATTTTTTTAGACCGAACGGCATTTTGGAATAGCAAAATATTCCTTGGCTCGTTATGAACGCCGTTTTTTCTTCATCCTCTTTTGCCATCTTGATCTGGTGATATCCTTTGTACGCATCCAAGAAACATTTGAAAGGGAACCCACAGAGGGATTCCACCTTCCAGTCTATTTCCGGCAATGGATAACAGTCTTTGGGGCATGCGTTGTTAAGGTCTTTGAAGTCCACACACATTCGCCAAGTTCCGTCATACTTTTACCAATACCCGGATTAGATGCCAACTGGATAATGGACCTTCCTCATTATTCAGCATCCACCAATTTTCGACCTCTTCTTGATTGCTTTATTTCATCGCGGTGTCCTTGATCCCCTTTTCTTTTGCCTGACTGGTAATATCCTCTCGGATATTCAAGCGAGTGTTCCCGCGGATGTTTTCTTGACGCCCGTCAATATCAGCTGGCTTCCAGCGAAAATATCCAAGTCTGCTTCAGGCAAGGCACATAGTTCTTTTTCGTCTTTTCTGTTTAATGTTGATCCAAGGGCCACTGTTTGTTCAGGATACTCCCGGATGGATAGGCTATTTTTATTTTCTCTTCCAGTACTTTTTTTGCTGTGGGAGGCTGAATGCTAGGTCCGAAAATCATTGCACATTCCAAAGGGATAACTCTACTACTCTTCAACGTTACTGTGCCGCCTTCAACAGGAAATTTCAACATTCCGTGTGCCGTTGATGGTACAGCTCGGATTTTTCTTATGCCCGGCCTGCCTATTATTGCATTGTGTTGGGATGGTGACCTGATAACCCATGAAATTCATTCCATCCAAGCGGCAAGGGGAGTGTGTTTCATCACCTAATTAACTAGTAAGCACATCTGACCTAGCGGCCAAATGGTCCCCTCTCCGCTTGAATCCATAATGTGAGTATTGGCCCGGTAACACATTAGATCCCTTATCTCCTTGCGGAGCTTTACGAAGCAATGCTCATACAAAGACATCCGAGGATGCTCCACCGTCAACAAATACCCTAGAATGTCCAAAATGTTTCCCATAACGCCATATCGACTTCGAAACATCGGGCTTTCCGTGCCCGTCTTCCTCACATAGCACTGGAACGAGATTGCTGTCTCCGAAGAGAAGCTCTGGGTAATCCTTGTCTTGGCCAGCGTCTTTCCCATGTGTTGGATCACAGTATGGGTCAAAGGTTATCTTTTTCCGGACGCTTCCCCCCTTTTTTTCGGTGCCTTCAGTCTTGGTCATACTGCTTTAGCTCATTGATGAATGTGATAGACATGTTTCCTGCCTATGTCATCTCATCTATTGTTTTCTTTTAGCTGCATGCACGTCGGTCGTAGGTAATGCCCTGTGATCTGAGTGTAATTCGCAGTACTGTGCTCGAATCTCTTATTTCGACTCGGATTACCATTGGGTGGAGCTTGAACTTCCCTTTCTCCAGCGAAAATTTCTTTTGGTGTTTTAGTGAGGAGTGAGAATCTGTCTGGCTTGCGATCCGGTCTTTGCTTGTTTTTGAAGCCTTTTTTGAAAGTCGATTTGTCCCCTCCCTCTGATGGTTTCCATGATGAAGGTGCTTTCCTTCGACCGTGACTGAGTGCAGCCACTTCCCCTTGTAGGAAGGACGTAGTCATTCTATACATCTCGTCCACAGATCTTGGGATTCTCTCATATAGACGCTTGATAACACCAGGTGCGATATTCCGTGCACAAATCCGGAGATTCTCGAAGCAATTCCGGAGCACCCTCTATTACATTCCATTAACTTCGCTATAATCTTTCCATGAAGTCCCTCTCACGTAGATTTTCCCCCCCCCCCCCCCCCCTCCGACTTCTATCTTGATTATGATGAATATCTCCACCAGAATCTTTGATCTGCTTTGTTGTGAAGATAGTTTTCCCATAAACGCTGTCCTTAAGATCTTAATAACTAATCAATCGACTCTTTTGGTAAACTTGTCAAACCAAACTCTGCATTCCCGGTTAGGGTTGAGTTGAAACATGGACCACCATGTCCGGCATCGGCCCAATCCTTCTGTATTTTTTTTGCTGCCGATTGAAAAAAACGTTAGGTGATCTTCCGATCTCCGCTTCCGTCATAATGTTTTAACATGGCTTAGAATGGCTTGCATCCTAGACCTCAGGAAGACAAAAGAGAGTGCCAGGATCCAGTGTGAAAGGTATTTTCTTTCCTCACATGTCCAAGGCTGATAGAGATCATCTTCATAGGTGTTTCACTATCTCTTCTTGACCTAAGATTTACCAATGACCTCACTCACTGTCCTCACTTTCCGAGTATTTGAAAAGGTCGAAACGAGAAGTGTTTGCCTTTGTGATGTCTTCTTGTTTCAACTATCAGTCTTATTGCTTGGGGACTTCGCCGACGACAATCGTAACGCTCGGAGTAACAGGATCCTTCCTCCCAGGTCTAGTAAACACGCCCCCTTCTATCCGCGGCCAGGGGCTGCGGTGAATGGATCTATTCTTTTGAGTCGTTTGAATACACTGCGTTGCGGTGAAGGGCTTCGGGAAATACCTTGTCTCCGTGCCATTCTTCTAGTTCTGTTCGGTGCAGTTGAGTCTTTGATTCAGAGTAGTGCGAGCACTTCACACGACCTCTATCTTAATCCCCCCCGGATTCTATCGCCGTAGATCAATCGTGCTTTTACCTACGCGTTAGTTTGTCTTTCTGCTCTTTTTCATTTCCGCATCTTCTCTGGACAATGAGCGGCAAAAGTTGATGATAATTTTTTCGCACATTTCCCTAAGAATCACACAGACATAGGTTCCTCAAAGAACCGGGACCATCCCTTCCCCCTTGTTTCCTCACGTCAAGACGTGGGATTTTTTTTTGATTTGTTCGTGATGCTCATAGTAGAGTTTTTAGGAAAATGGTGGTTGCGAAAGCGTCCCACGGATGGCGCCACTTGTTTAGTACAAAATTCGAGGCTGGGTTTGGTAGAGTATCAAGTCACTTAACGGGGGGTTCGGGCCATCAAGTGACTTTGGGATACCGTATCTTTCCTGAGCAAGAGAAGTGAAGATTTTTCTGCATTACAATTAAAAGTAAACCGTAACCCTTACCGTGGGGAACGAACCCCACGATTAGACTCCGGCGTTGAGAGTAAGTATTCATTGTCATAAGTGATATGTCAGAGAGAATAAGAAAAATTGTGTACCTTTTTGGGGTGTATTGGACCCCTATTTATTAGGTGTCTAGTACTCAGGGTTTCCTAGTATTTTCGGTTACTTTAGTGGTTGCCGTTAGTGGTCCCTTGTCGCAAGGGTCCGCGGCAATCGTGTGTTAAAACGGACGCAGATACTCCCGGACTGACCCATATTACAGGTTGGAAAATCCCCCCACCCCCACCCGGACGGATCGTCTACAGTAATCCCGCGGACGGATCGCTAGTTTCGGGGCCGAAGCCCACGCGAGTTTGGGCTTTACCATGGCCCGTTATCGATAGGTTTAACCAAAAATCCCAAGTGATGATGTGGCCCAAACCCAGAGGCTTGGTATACACATTATACGTCATCAGTTAATGGGCATCACATAACAGAGCAATTAGTGTTCAATAATCTCTAAACCTTCTCTTATGAAATAGAAGTTTTGACCATATAAATAAAAGAACAGAACGATCAATGAGATAGCTTAATAAATTATTTGCACGTTAACAATAATAACTAAGCACAGTAATTACTTAAACATAACCTGATCTAATCCTACATTACGAAAGATGGAATGAACTGAAAGCATCTAAGAAGATTGTCATTTGGTCCCAAATCAGAGATTGTGCTGAGAGTCTTTGACATAATTTTGTGTTGTACAACCTTTCTACCTAATCGCCACACAAGAAAAGAATCTTCTTCTCTTTCCCCCAAAACAATACAATAAATCCTTTCGCGAATACTCAACCTTTTGGCTATAATGTCATCAAGATTAACGATGTACTTTACTGACCATTCAGAATACCCGTTCCCCTTTTCAAAAATAGTAAAACATTTAGAAGGATGATTATGCTTATCAACAAGAAGCAAACAACCACGAGATTCAAACAACGAATATCTATAATGAACCTTCCCGTCTGTGGTTAAAGGGGTTGGTAAGGCTGTTAAAACCGGATGCTCATTCATGATATCTAACTTGAAAAATTCATCACTACCTGTTATCCCATAAATGGCATCATTCCAATAAACTCCATCGCTAAACAAAAGATAAATATTTTTCGAAAATTGATCCCCACAAAGACTCCAATTGCCGTTTTCTGAAGAGTAAGTATGTATTTGAACATAAACACCATCCACTAATTCAGCATACATAACTTTATACTTCCCCGTATTAAGCGATTTTACGAATGGATCAAAAGGCCCTTTTAAATCCACCCCAGAAGAATATCAAAAGACGTCACATTATCTTGTTCCGGAAGCACCTTTAAACATATTACTAATGGATGGCTATGTATTCTATAAACTACTCGACAAGTTGTGAAGACATAAAAAAGCAAACCATTGCACGAATCGAAAATCTCGACATGTTGTACCTCTGGGCCAAAAGTGAACTTGGTGGAGAGTAACGAAGATCCGAATATCATCGGAATGCGGATATCAAAGGGCACAAAATCATAACTAATTGCATCATTATATTATTTGCCTGATGAATACTTGTCTAGAAAGAGACCAGAAACCGGGTCGGGGTTGAGGCGAAAAGTGGGATTAGCGTCTTTGATAAGAGATAACCAGCGTTTGGATACGGATTTAAACAAAACAAGTGAAAGAAGAGGTAACCTGATTAAGATTTCGGTTAAAAAGTGGTCGTTGCTAGAGATAACCGACTGCACCGAGCTTTCTGGATCTGCCATCACCGGACGAAATTCCGGCTGTCAAACTTAAATTAAAGAGTAAACGGCAATTAGTTCGTGCCACTAATCATCCAGCCGATACTATTGGCACTAATCATCACTCAGTGGTGAAACGTTCTGCAAAAATCATCCCTAGAGGGATGATTTTTGCAAAACTTTTTGTAATTTTT
>BQNB010132692.1:0-12741 GCA_026074375.1 Tanacetum coccineum
TCTTCAAAACGCAGAAGAAAAGATTCAAGAGGCAGAGAAATAGATAAAAAAGCTGGAGAGGCCGAAAAAAAGATAAAAAAGCTGGATGAATCAGCTTTTTTATCTATTTTTCTGCCTCTTGAATATTTTCTTCTGCGTTTTGAAGCTGTTTTTCAAGCAAGGCATTCTTGTCTCTTAGACAGCAGACACACTATTTATCATCTCAGAATCGGTACTCCCTCCTCTGCAAAACAATTAGACCAGCGTTAATATAAGTGGCAAAACTAACAAGTTAAAGATTTCAATAGTCAATTAACAAACCTCTGCTTAAGTCTATGGTTCTTTTTCCTCAACTCTTCTACTATGTCTCCGATGTGGCCAACAGATGCATATCCATTTGCATTCAAAGTTTGCGCGTTGTTTTGATTCACCTTAAAAGGTATGCTATTGGTGCTTTCTTTTAATACTTTAGATGAAGTTGAAGCTTTGAATGGACTTTTTCTTGATGTGGACACATAAGCTTGTGGCGTCACGTCGTATTGTGCATATTCCACAGGTCTTGGATGCTTCAGAATTTCTGATGGGCCGCACTTCTGTTTTAGAACCACTGGTGTTAATTCCGGGTGAAACTATATCTTCATTAGATGTATCTCCCACTGAAGGTTTGGGTTTTACATCTGGAGACTTGATACGTTTGGCATAGCCGATATGTTGGCAATTCATAGACCAATATTTTTTCTGCATAATAACCAAACGATTCTCTAGTCTTTGAAGTACAGTTGTGCGTTCAAAGCCTTATCATGAGCCGGTTCCACAAAATCGGCTTCCAAAACAAATATAACTCCTCGACCATCACTTCCAGCAGCATTCCAAATCCTCCAAAAAGGCTGCAAGACATTATTTCAGGAATAGGTTGTGAATAGGTACACTTAGAAGTAGTATTCTATAATTTGCCGAAAGAAAAAATTATATAATGTCGATTCATACCTTAATGAGCCAATTCTTATGATATACATTGAATCCTTCAGCATCAATATGGTCTTTTGCATCTTTAACAAAATCAGTGGTCACATCTGCTGACATTTGCTGCAAAACAAGTATTATCAGTGAGATACATAATTTTAAAAGTGCATATCGATACTAATACCAAGCTAATAGAGTTGATTTAAAGTCCATACATTTTTATCGTTCTTTGTCACCCCATCCGCAGCTGGTTGCGCTGGCTTATACGGAATCTTCTGACTCGTCATCATATCATTAACTATATTATGATGGATAACATCTTTTCCACGCAGAATAATTCTAAAATTGTCTGGAATTCTCAGGTATAAAATCAAGGCATAACTCTGTAGAATTAAAAGTATATATTCAGATAGAAACAAGACGTTGCATACTTAAACTATTTCATGCGTCATAATGTGCAAAGAAGGTAGCTATACCCTGAACGAGTGGCGATAGGTTAGAAAATGGCGAGAGTTAGGATAATTTTTTGCCATCTCTATCTTATTTGGATCTCGGGCCCCTCTAATTTGAATGTCTTGTTTGGAATAGTCGGCTTAAAAATCATTTACAGTAAAGATAAAAGCAAATATCAGAGCATATAACAAGGAATATAAAGGTTTCCTATGGTGTGAAGGAGAGTTGACTAAAGGAAAAGCTAAGGTTTCTTGGGACAGTGTATGCAAGCCTAAGGATCAAGGTGGATTGGGAATTAAAGACTTGAAATTGTGGAATGAAGTGCTTCTAGTTAAACAGCTATGGAATGTTATTTCAAATAAAAGCACTTTGTGCGGGGCGTTGATTGTCAAAGCGGTGAGATTGGACGGTTGAGATGAGAGAGTAATGTCTTTTAGTTTAAAATTTTGTTACTTTAATTTATTGAAGAAAAGCCACGCCTCAATAGCCATTTTTGTTTCTTTTCTTTTTTTTATCTTTGTACAAAGTTTTTGTTGTATTTTTTATTTTGTGTTTGTGCTTTTTGATGTTTTTTTGTAGGCGGATAAAAGGAAGACAAAGATGTATATATGAATCCAAAAACAAGCAAGTTATGAAATGTCTATAAAGTAACATATTGGCATGTTTAGAGGATAAGATAAAAACTTTTGAATATAGTTTATATACAAAAGAATCATTAGGTAAAAAAGAAGACTCGTGCATCGCACGAGTTCTCGTAGCTTATAATACCATAGTTCGTATTGAAAATCAAAACGACAAAATGGCACTCTATTCTCAATTGGAAACAAAATGCACGTTTAAATGATCAATTTAGCACTCCACACTTGTTTAACAACCATACAACTTATCCATTTTCCAAGGAGGACTCCTATATATAGGTCCATATCTAAAGAACACAATTTACAACTTAAGGCCTATTTTAAGCTACAATAAGCACCGTGGGACACTAAAAATGGTAGTCTTTCCGTCCTCTATTATGTGTCCAACTTTGTAATGCACAAAGTTTTAAAAAAATCCATTATCTGCTAACGTTAAAATAGTACTCCTTCGGTCCTCTATTATATATAAAAACTAAGCATACTATTTAAGTTCTGAATTTGCTGTTCTCTAGCTCTTTTATCTGCTTATGTAACTCGTCAACGGTATTCATGGCATCCTACGAAAAACAAAGTCGATATAATTAAATAAAGCTCATACAAGGATTTGTTAAACAAGGAGAATAGCTATATGGTATTTATTTGTCTACTAACTGATAAGAACCTATTTAATAGTTTCCTTATCAATATTTACTAGTTTCCTTTATTATATAATCTTAGTCAAACTATTTAATAGTTTCATTTATTACATTTTTTAGTCAATAAGTTTAGGATATTTTTCATTATAAATAGGGGATTAGGATTGTATTCTTATTATGTGGAATGAATATTAAGTATTGTTTTGTTTATCAATCGAGGGGTCGGTTTATCCCCTTATTCCCTTATTAACATCCGACACTGCCGTACTACCACCGTCGTTGCTTGAGTAAGATCCTCATATGTATGAGCCTACTATTTGAAACAACGTAGTACTCTAGAAATCAACGTGAAATGGAGAATACCTGCACAAGTGAAGAAACAATTAGGAATCTATTGTCAATAAACAAGATCCGAAATTGAGTGTTTATTGATAGTTGGATGATTGTTTACACAAGAACCGAATGTAGAGATAATTTGGATTACAAAACAGAGATGAAAATGAATTACATGAAAATATAGTCAGTTGGATCTTGGAACAGATTTTCCCGCCTAAAATACAGTTTGACCATAGTTGATTTTGGCACATGCATTGCACGTGGTCTTCCATTTCTTGAGCTATTTTCACTTGCTAACAATCTACTATTTGTCTTAAAACATTCTTGTCCTCAAGAATCAATTTGAAAATCACGAACCTTTGCCCCAAATCATTGTACAACTCCCATGTGGCATATTGATCAGTGTAATTAGCCCACTTTACCAACACATAGGCAACTGCTTTGTTATTTTTGTCAATTCTTTTTTTCCAAAATAGCAAGCTCAGCTGCTAACAAAGCATATGTTTCACAATGAGGCAAAATACCTATTTTGTGTGAGCTTCCTTTGCGCAATTTCGGTTGTGACACACCGGATGTATTTGACTTGTACTAAGCGATGCGTTTTTTGTTTAACTATCGTTTACTTAAGGGTCTACAAACGCACTAACGGGCAGAGAGCCCGGTCGTGTGCAGTGTATGATTGGTAAATCCAAGGTCGTTCAAGAGCTAAGTGTGAGTTATTAATTTGATTTGAAAAAGCAGTTTTGAAATGATTGCAAGTAAAATAAATGCTGAAAATAAAATTGAAGATTAATTCAAGGGAGAAAAACGTAGTAGCCTATCTGTTTCTTTATTATTGAGCAAATGATGTTTCCTAGTGCAATGTCTAATTACTGTTTGTTAATGTGGTTCTGATATCATTAAGTTCGATTTGTAGTCGCAACCTAGCTTATAATTCCTATGATCTCAGCCCCATTGGTCACGGTAGTCGGGTATCTAGTTCAAAGTTATTAAACCCCCAACTATCTTAAAGACTTGTCTAAGTGTCGACATTCCCACTATTCTACACTAAACGCTCCTAAAAGGATTTTCAGCGCTTTCTCACCACACGCACTTCCATTTCCGTGCCTTTCCGTTCTAAAGCTTATATTTTTCTAAAAATGAAATAGGAAGCAATTAAGTACATATTTTGACATAAACGTAACAATTATGATAATTATATAAGGGATTTTGATATAAAAAGCATAAAGTATTCGATGTATCAAATATCCTCACACTTGACTTCTACTTTCCCTCAAGCAGACCTATTAGAATTATTTCTAAAAAGATATCCCCCCAATTTAACTCGGGAGATATGAATTTACAAATTACCTATGCTAGAAAGTATCAAAGCCAAACAACTCACGAAAAGGGGAACAAAATCACTCACGAAAAGGGGAACAAAATCACTCAACTCTCACACTAGTCCAAGTGTTTCAATTTCGGGGTGATCACTCAAACGCTCAATCATAGTATGTATTCTATCATATGCTTGAAAAGTACACAAAACTCCACCATTAGAGCTAAGGTCTAAATAATCCTTAAAGGCAACAAAGGGTAAACATCAATTAGGCTTATAGTGGGTGAATCATTCAAATGATGATAACCGATACTAATGTTTCTAGAAAATGCGACAAAATCACACATGCTCGTCCAAATCAATGAACGAGACACCTATGATTGCTCATTCCTTAACTCGAACAAGCTAAAGGCTAAAACCAAGAATGACCAAGGCAGGGACAAGACATGGGATACACATTTAAAAGGTGAAAGATAAGAGTACAAACAAATAGTATGAGTCCACAATCTCCCTGTCACCAGTTACTGTCCATCCATGAGCTCAAACTTCAAGGGGCGAGAAACTAATCAATGTTCAATAACGAGTTAGTGTGTGTAGTTGTAAGATCATGTCATAATAAACGTCAAGGCAAATGCACACTAACTCAACCTTCAAATCCTAGTTGGTTTATAAACGTTCCAACTCTAAGTCATTCTCGAACCATATACGAGGTAATGATAAAACATAAATAATACTAAGTTGGTTTTATAACATAACCAACAATAACAATGCCAACATCTTACAAAATTTCGAATTTAAACAGACATTTTTTTGTACACTTTAAAATCTGTAGCATGGGTAATACATGAATCCATAGTCGGGCGGTGAACCTCTTGTAGCTTGTAATCGGTTTAGGCTGTATTAATCGATGATTAATTGGATTGGCATTTCGGCAAGTTTTGAGTATTTCCGGCGAGTTCTTGGTATTTCTTTCGAGTTTTCAGTATTTCTAGCAAGATTGTTTTTTTTAAACAAATTATAATAGATATAAACAACTACTATAAGGGATTAAAACAAGTTTACGATGAGTTTTGAGTATTTGCAACAAGATTTGCAGGTTTCTGACAAGTTTGACCACCGTTGATCTTTGTCGACCGCCGCTGACCGCATTGATCACGGTTGACCTATTTACACAAATAAAAAAATTTTGGTGGTTCAGTAACGCCTAAGCAGCGATTGATCGGCCTTATAGGCTTTTTTCGCAACACTGCCTATATCAGACTTAAAAATGTTTCAAATATGCATATCAAATCACAAGCTCTTGACAATGTCATATAATGTTTCCAAACAGGCGTATATGTTTAATTAAATAATCTAAATTCTAGATTCAAATTGAGAATATGTTAATAAAATTAATGTATTTTTTGTTATAAAAAGAGAGAAAGAAGTAGTAGAATAATGGAATTGCAAGATAATTAAACAAAAGACCACGTGGAGTGTTTTCGATAATATAAACGAGCTTTTGAGCGAGCCGAGCTTAATATTACATTTTTAAGCTCGACTCGAGAAGCTAATCGAGCTTAATATTTGGTCCGGGGTCGACTCGAGCTCAAATCTTATCAAACACGAGTTCGAGCTCATCAAAGGTATTCTATGATCGTGTCATTTTAGGGGCGGAGAGTTCTCTTAAAATCACACTGAATGATACCCAAAGTGGAAATGACCGTTGTACATCTAACAACATTTCACATCCTTCTAGAGACAATATAATAAAATCAGCCATATAAATATGTCCTCGCCTTTCCCACCGAACACACATACATGCTTGACATTACTTGTCCAATAAGAGTGACCAAGAAAAAGAAACAAACCAGCACTACGTGAAGCATAAACACTAAGAAAAATATCAGCACTAAAAAGCTTCCCCAGTTTCGGGTGGTTCGTAACGGTTCGTTGGTCGCCGTCTTGATATAAACTGGCTTCATATCATCCGTTCAGATTGGCAAGTCCGGGTTTGAAAACAGTGGTTATAACTAAGAGCAGAAATGAGCCACGTCGCTCGTGAAAAGCTCGGGATAAATTGCGGTTCATTTATTGATCGAGCTCAAGCACGAGTTTTATATACAAAGCTCGATTGGGCTCGCAAACCTAAACGGCTAAACGCGTGGCTAAGATATTTTAAATATTAAGCATATATAATACGTTATGCATTTGTATTGTATGCGAGCTTATTAACGAGCTCAAAAGAGATGTACTATCGACCCGTGCTTTAATTTTTAATTGGCACATTGTGAAAATGAGCCGAGCTCGAAACCGAGCCGAGCTCACACTAGAGCTTTATAAAACTTAAATGAGCCGAGCTCGAGCTCTGACAGGCTCGGGCTCGTTTCCATCCCCTAGTTATAACTGTAAAAAGTATCACTATGGTAATTGTGTCAAACGTCATTAAAAGAACAAAATGGAAAACATATATACACAATTCATATTATTTAGCACCTAATAGTTGCAAAGCTACGTCTGATTCACAAGTCATTACCACCAAAGCTTTGTCTTAAAGTTCAACAAAAGAGAAATGTTATTATAGACGGTGTATCAACTCTAACCAGCAACCAATTTCTTCTTAACCCATCAGACACACCATAGGATTATGCATCACACAATCAAAAACCAAAATATTCTGAAAAGTAAACCAGAAACCACATCAAGATTCATGATAAACCACAGAGATATTATATATCAAAAGATAAAAACTTACCCCACGGGGTATAGTAGTCGTAACCCCTGCAACTGCTTTTCTTCTCCCTACGCTCCAACCCGCTATAAGATTTTTTCTCGGGGTCTGACCAACTACCTACAGGTAGATTTATGTAAAACATTATTTACAGTATCAAGTGATGCAAAGATTTTAGAAGCAGCCAAGTGGATACATACTATTATCACATGTGACATATTGGGCATGGTCATTACCTTGAAAGTTTTTGGGTCGAACGACTCGCACGTTATATATCCAAATCATAAACAATAAGAGTTGTATATGATTACAAAAAATAGTATCGTCACGATAATAACTTAAATATGTTTATCACTTTGGGCAACTACTGACCCGTTCAGTCCAATTGATATGTATCTATCGTTGGCTAATTTATTCATAACCCAAATCTACCCACATTCACAAGTAAATGGGTCAAAATCATATAGTATTTAGATATTTAACAAAATACCAAGGAGAAAACAAATAGAATTCAAAACAAGCTTAGGTTAACCTGGATGAGTCCTCTGCTGATAATACACCACTTTCCTCCCATCTGTATACATGCAACATCACGCATTAGAGACATTCGAACAAACACTTTCGGTCCCTTTTTGTTTCAACTGATTGCAAAAACTATACTGTTAGATGTAATAATAAGATTTTCATAAAGTAAATTGATTTATGGGGTTATAACATCGGCCGACATACGATTCCTTTTTCCGTAAGTTAATTTTGGAAAATTTACCCATTTGATTTGGCCTGATGGTATAACCAAAATAACATATTTTATGCAAAAGGTCCAACATTGCAACATCTAGGATTTATTTGGAAAAACTGTAGTTTATGCACAACTGTCACATATTATGAAAGTGTCCTTGTTACTAGCAGGTAGCACCGTAGCACAACATGGATTATAGAAATAGGTTCCTGTTTCTTGAAAGGAAGTAATAACCAAATAAATCAAGACTATATATATACTCTCTAAATGATCACATACCACGTGTTTCGCGATCCGTAAGAAAAAAGGTGTTCAACGTTTTCATACCGTCCTCCCACCCAAGTGTAACTTTTGTTTCATATACACCAGCTTTCCCTTCTTCTATGGCCTCTAGGATGATGGTGAAGTAATAACTATCCTCATTCATCTTTAGATAATTACACTCCACAAATTTAAAATCACTGAGGTTGTTGTGTACGTCCTTCTTGACATACTAAGAGAATTTTTTTTCTTTCCTAATCAGTAAAACATAAAATAAAAAATAGAACTTGAAAATTGCAGGTGAAACAGAAAGATTGGACCTTACCATCTTAATGGCCTCGTTAAAGGCAGCTACGGCAAAGTTACCAACTAGGCTAACAATGGGATTATCAACTTCAATTGGGGTTCTATGTTCCTCAAGAGTTGCAAGGTTAATTCCAAAATGTCCAGGCTGCCACAAAAGCATGTCATATATGTCAATACGGTTAATCAAAAGAAGGGCGAATATCGATCTAACTTATACGTACATTCGTTTCATCAAGCTTTTTAAACCCCAGCCAGATTTTCTTCTCCTCTTCATTCAAGGGAACTTTGGTCGTCTGAGGGAATACCTCGTTTGGATCGATCACCCAATGAGCACAACAACGTGCTGAAAGGGAAAAAACTTACTGAGTTACAATCCATGTGTAATTAACTCGTATGTGAAAACATATACACACAGATACTAAAACAGAGATACGTCATTCATTAAGATTTTGCATCTACACCAAGCATCGATATCTGGCATTAAATAAAAGTTTAAAACCTAATCACCCCAGCAATTAGAATGCTAAGGTTGACAATCACAAAAGCACAAGATACCATGGTAGAAAAACTAAGCTAAAAAGCAGGTGTACTTAGTTGGATGGGATAAAAAGCTGATCAGACTCCTAGCAAGACATACCGAATTATGTTGGTCTAGTTAGCGACATGCTTGATCATTATTTATTTGCATTAGACGGAATTCATATATAGCAGAGTACGTTGACTTTTGTATGTGCACATCAAATCTCAGCATGTTGTTCGCTTAATTTTATAGTTTAGGTGAGTTTAAATAAACAATAGTTGTTACCGCGCATAGCGGCGCAAAAAAAATTTACTAACGTCAATTTTTACTGTAATTTCCTACCCGCTTAGTAATATCGTTTCACAATGATGTGTTCGATGGTGATTTCCCGTACTTTTCCCGCAACACCATATTAACATCATCATTCTCGCATGTAAAAAGACAACACTCTCTCTAAAGTATATAGTTTTAACGTATCAAGTTTATATTTAATTAAGATTAAAGTTGTAAAAAAATATAAATCAACATAAAATAAACCATTAAAATGTAAAAAAAAATATATATCAAAATGGATGTTGAATTAAAGAGCATAAAATTTTAAAAAATATAGTGAAATTAGATCAAATCAAAATAAATAGAAAAAAAGATATTTAATTTAAAAATAAAGATGGATTTATTAATCAAATGTGACACATGTCACTTTATATGTGAATTCCCAAAAATGAAAATGGATGGTCAAGATTGCCACTCTTATCTTAATTTTTTATGGATCCACATAATAAATGCTTATAATAGCAGTACTAGTTGTATAATCGCGCATAGCGCGGCGATAATAATGCTAACCCAACTCGTCTCCGCATTTCCTACCCTCTTAGAGAAATTCATATGTTTGGTTTCCTTAACTTTCCGCACATCATATTAACATCATATAAACATCATCTCCTTGTATAAAGACTCACACACTCTCTTACCCATCAAACATTGTCTCTAAAAGTATATATTCTTTTTACGATGTAAATAAAAGTTTGTAGTCAATTAAAGTTAAAGTTTAAAAAATTCAAATACACCCACTAACAATGTGAAAGCTAAAAAATGTAAAAAACAAAAGTCAAAATGGATGTTGAATTAAAGATACGAAAACCTTTGTAGATGATTTTAACACCCCACCAATTAGATATCATTTGCGTCGCCCATGTCTTTCAAATCAACTATTGTAACATTATGTAATGATTTATGTCCTTTTATTAGTCAAGCTATATATTAGTAGCCTCATATTAAGATGAACACAGTAACACACCAAAGTCAAATCTCAGCATGTTGTTCGCTTAATTTTATAGTTTAGGTGAGTTTAAATAACATAAAGTGCCAAATTAAGAAATGGAGGAAATACATACCAGGTTTCTTCTCACTAGAATGAGGAATCACTTTGGGTGGTGAAGTATCGGGCACGAGGTTGCTGGCATTGGCTAGGTCGCTGCAGGAATTAGTTAGCAGGGTATAGTAATGTTATTTTTACGATTATAATAAAAGTGAAATTTTCTTGATTTGCAAGTAGACAGTTGATTGTTGGCTTGCTTTAATAGATAAAGAGCAACTGAAGCAACTTGTATTGACTATAAAGGCGTGAAACATACTATGTCCAGCCACGTGGCAACATCTTGGCCTTCTTGAAATATACAACACGAGACCTGATTCTGATCTCAGTTTCACGCAACTCCGCTATTGAGGGCCTGTGATACTTGTTTTTCAAATGATTGGTTAAAGCAAGTGCCTTCTGAATATCTAAGTACAACCCCGGTGGAATTATTTCTCCCCCTTCCGTTGTTGTTGCAGCTGCTATGAAACCAATAACAACAAAACCATCAACTTAATTAATCGCCGACTTGTTATTTAACATCAATATAACTAAGAAGAAAATAAATGAATAAAAGCAAGTAAATACGTGCCATGTCTCGTCTCTGTACTTTTTTGCTTTCCTGAATTACCGGACGGTAACTTCACAGTCTTGTTGCTTTTAGTAATGTTGTCGAGCTGAGCAATCCCATAAGAAAAATTATCAAAAAGTGGTCATCAGAATATGCTTAAAATATCTAATGACAAAATACGCGATTCAGAGTTCTAATAAGCAACATTAGCACATGGAATTTGGATGACTCAACAGTAAAAATTGCTTTATTGATTCAAAATAAAGCAGAAATTATAAGCAACCACAAACACCCCCTTATACAGATAAACAAAAGAATCCCTTCTAGCTAATTAATTAAGCAACAAAACCACTTCATTGTACAACCCTCTAAATATTAATTAGTGTTTGAATTTGCTTATTTTAAACCGGAAAAGCAGTTAATTTTGAGAAAGAATTTAAAATTGAGATTTTCTATCAAGCTATCATCATCTTTAGAAATCCAAACATTAGTTCCATAACAATCCCAAACACCCTCTTGAATAAATATTCTTACTAATTAACGTAACTTTAACAAGAGATAGATGATCATGATAAGTAAGTATAATAATATATTCTTACTTCCACAGCAGATGGACCCCTTTTCCTCTTTGCTGTTCGATAACTGTTAACGAAAATTAATCAAATCAAACACATATGAATTTGCTAAAAATTGTATTTGATTAAAACTTACCCGTTATCGGTAGGCATAGCGCTCTGATAATTAAATGTTTCGATTCGAAACCCTAACGAAAAATGCCGACCAAGTTACAACTTTCAGTCCCTGTACTTTTTATGTTACATCCCTCTAATTTCACTTATCGCCAAAATTGTCACAATCCTTTTTTACTTTTCACAAATAATTTTTTCCAAATAATTTTCACAAAACAATTCTAACTTCTCAACAATCTTGCACATTTACAAGATTCTGATCCAACATTTGTACATCTTTTCCTAACAATTTTGTTGGGGAATGCATGTTTTGTAGTTTCACTAGTTAAGTTGGGGAATATATGTTTTGTGTTTTGTAGAGAATTTTGTTGGAAAACAATAATTTGAACGCGATCTCTGTTTTTCTTGTTTTCCACAAAACATTTTGTGAAAACAATGGTGTTTTCCCCCAACTAAATGCACCCTAAAAAATTGTATTTGATGGAAAACTTACCCGCCATCGGTAGTCATAGCGCTCTGAATCTGATAAATGCTTCGATTCGAAACCCTAACCAAAAATGCCGATATCTATCTATTTTTATATAATAAAACAGACTTTTTTTTACAACCCTTTAAAGCAGGCTCATTAAATAATGCTGATGTGTCATTCTCATGTTTCACCTCATCTTTGGTAAGTACAACACCACAATGCTTTTCAACATCGACTTTTACGTATCATAAAAATTCTCTAGCACATTTTCAACACCGACTTTTACATAAAGCTGTGGTTTAATATCATAAAAACTTTCCCAAAATTATTCCAATGAATTGATTTCAATAGATTTCAGTTTCATATCATTTTCAATATATAAATTTGTTTTTTGGTTTAGCCGAGTTGAAAGGAAACTTTATACACAATGCAAGGACATCTAAAAGTGTAGTTGGTTAATTGTGAATGGAAAATAATAAAACGGGAGGCAATTCTATACGCAATGTTGTATTCTCTTTAATCTATGACTTCATGCTCTAATTTTAGCCAACTTAAATGTTAGCAGTATGTTATTTTGAGGATTTAGATTTGATGACATCTTTGAGGATAACGAGTAAACAAATTCTCTCCTTTGTTCTAGAAACCTTTAGCTTAATGTGTATGATACAAATTTTGATATAAGGCAGATCTAAAAAACTTCTTATATGCAACTATTATGAGTAACCAAAGTTGGCCTAAAAAGAACATCAAACGTATACAAAAATCAAAGGAACACTGACGTCTCTTATTGTCGAAATATA
>BQNB010132693.1:0-10413 GCA_026074375.1 Tanacetum coccineum
CCAAATCCGAATTTTTTCAATGATTCTCAAAATCTTTCTTACCACCCCACACACTATCAACCAATCTTGTGTGAATTTTTTGGGAACGATGCTCGTTATGGTCACTATTGTACACCGCAAGTTCCGATTATCTCTAACTCGGAACCGTGCTACAATCAAAACTATGATGAGTCCTCACAAACTTTACCAAGTTTTCAACAACAAATTCTTTGTTGCGAAAATTACGAGGGGTCCTCATGAGACTTTTCAGTGTCAACCGATGAACCAAAATTTCAATAATTCTAATTCTTCCGGTTTTGACCAATTTCAACCCCCGCAGTATCCCGTCTTTCATCATCCTCCTCAAGAATCGAGTGTGGAAATGTTGCAAGCTCGAGAAGACCTAATGAAATCGATACAAAACTAGAAGTTTAATCGTATTTGT
Source organism: Tanacetum coccineum (assembly GCA_026074375.1). Taxonomy (NCBI): domain Eukaryota; kingdom Viridiplantae; phylum Streptophyta; class Magnoliopsida; order Asterales; family Asteraceae; genus Tanacetum; species Tanacetum coccineum. The sequence goes on from BQNB010132693.1 coordinate 425, forward strand.
TTTAGGGAAACACCGAAGGTTTTAATACAAGCTTGGGAAAATTTTTTTAAAGTTAAGCATGCTCAACCCGAGGATGTACAAGAATTGCTTAACAAACTTCTTCAAGATTTGCAAAGTATAAACGAGGAGTTGGCTGATTTTATTAATACTCCAAACTGGAATCGTCCTGCCTTCTGCAACAATGATGATGATGATGATGACGAGGAGTATACTATTGCAATCACACCCGTCTTACCAACCGAGGAACCCGATAACTCTCTTATAATGGAGGATAAGCATCTCGACACTATTCCAGAAACGGAATCGGACGAATTAATAAAGTCTAGTGTTGAGGACCTTGTCCATACCCCAAGTGAGTCCGATGGTATATCCGAAAGTGAATGTGATTTGCCCGTTTGTGATGATTCTTCTCCGAAAAAGGATGAGGTGTTAGATGATATCATTTTAGTTCCACCGAGAAATGGTAATGATCATTTTAATGTCGAATCTAGTCTAATTGAATCCGTGCTTAATCGTGATAACGTGATATCTTCTCCTAAGATTGATTTACTTCTCGAGGAGTTCGTCGGTGAACTCGCTCTTATCGCTCCAATTCTACCAGGAATTATTGAAGCCGACTATTGAAGCCGACTTTGATCCGAAGGGAGATATCCGTTTTATTGAAAATTTGATGTATGATAACTCTTTTCCTCGCCCTCCGGAAACTCTAAAAGATGATTCTATAACTGTCATCAATTCCAACAATGATTATTATTCGAGTGATAACGATTCGCTTTACAGTGATGACATCGATTATGTTGAGGCATCACCTCCCGATTATGAGCTCGTCAGCTTAGAGGTGGTGGAGATTGTTATCCCAGAAGTTGGAGGGATTGATACTGATATTCTTCTAACAATCAAAGATGATATTCTTAGTGAAAAATTGTTGAATGTCAATCTTCTTATTGCTAAGATCGAAGCATTAAAAGAGAATCCCACTCCATCTTCTAATTTTGTGACCAAGTCTTCCTCCACATCTCTTAACTTTTTCTTGGAGGAGACTAACACCTTTGATAATTCTTTACCCGAATCTGAAACTTTCTGCTTTAATCTGGAAAAGAAAAGTAGTGGCAATCCCACTTCTTATTCAGATTTATCTCTTCCAGATTATGAAGCATTCTTTTATGATAGTGAGCCCGATTCGGGAAATTTCACTATGGATGTGGTGGAGGATATTTCTGATAATCCGACTAGAGAACTTTACGTTCATGTACTTCATGATTTACCCACCCATCTCACCCGTCATTTGGATTCGGATTTCACTCTTTCTAGTGATTCCCCCGGATTTACCTTGTAGTTTCTTTTCCTTCCGGAACTAGAAACAAGATTTTCGATCCGGGGATATTCATTGAAGTCCAATCCGAAAATTTTCTATCACGGGATGAATTTTCTATCTCATTTATCCGTGATCCCCTTTCTTCAGTGATTGACACTTTGCTTCCATTTTTATACAAAAATGAGGACAAAGTTATCAATTCTGGTATTCTTGTTGCGGATGAGGAGAAATCTCCTCATCCCTCATCTCATCGGGGCTTGAGAGATTTAAATGAAAGCCCGATGATGATCTCTGGAGAGGACATTCCTATCTTGGATGTTCTATTTCTCCATTTCTATCCTCTTGGACCAGCTCAAGTAGGGGGGGTCGGGTCAAGTAAGTGACCTTAAACAAGCGCTTCGTGGGTGGCAACCTATGATTATCCCTTAGTTTTATTAATGAATAAGTGTGTTATGAGGAGGCTCGCCTCTTTTCTTTCTTGTGTTTTGTGGTTTTTGTTGTATGTCCAGGATTGCTCTGATTTTGAAGTCTCTCATGCTCACGGTTTTTGTCCTTCGTTCACTAGAGCTTCACATCCTCAGCTTCATTTTGGGAATCCAATATCCTAAAATTTTATCGACTAACGTTTTTCTTTTGGCATACTTAATAAACGGCTTTAGATTTACGTAGAGACCCTTCTTAAAACATTGAGGGCAATGTTCAGTTCTAGTATGGGGGGATCTATGGATTTGATTTTGCCTGCAGCCGTTGTTTTCGCGTAATCCTATTTTTACCACCAAAATACCAAAAAAATGAAAAAATTTAAAAATTTTCAAAAATAAAATAAGTGTTTTGTCACAATTTTGACTTTCCTGCTGGGTAGAATAAGAATAAATTTTGACTCGATCGAGCGTGTTGAGCTCTAGCTTGTCCCTTAACTTTTAGACTAAGCATTCGCGGATCTTTAGGATTAGTTGGAAATCTTAAGAGCTCATAAGTGTAGTTTGTGGCTTTTTCTCCCATAAGCTTCTAACCGGACTAATAATACATGCTATTTTTGAAAATTAAACTTAAATCAACAATTTTTGAAGTATAGTCGATATCAATAATTTTAGTTCAAATTTATACTTAAATTTTCTAAAACGAAATTCTCTATATCATTGGAAAATAAAATGATGAAATAAAATTGGTAATAAGATAATAATACTGTGTGTGATAATAGTGTACTGCTTATTTCCGGCTCACAACCGATGTTGCAGTCTTCTAAATAAGACATATAGTAATTATCCGAGACTGATAAAAGTTTGCTGCATCTTGCCGGCTCACAACCGATGTTGCAGCCTTCTAAAAGATCGAGGATTTTATTAGTTTAATGGATGTGTAATTATATTAAGTGTAATAAATGTGATTTAATAAATATAGGGATATTTCTTTTTTATCTAAATTTATAAATATGCTTTTGAACTAAGATATTCCGCTTTTTAAATGGTGATTTATGTATATACGTATGAAATCTAGGGTTTTGAAATCAGAAGGTCTGTGAGTCCCCCGCACTACTGCCCCCCACAAAAAAATTTTTAAATAACTCTCTGTGGGGTGTCAAAAGCTTGGTCACTTAGCCCCAAGGTTGGGAGTGCCAAGACGAAAGTCTGTACATGGGATTGATTGGCCTTCAAACTCATTATTCTAGGGTAGAAACGTGTAGAATAGGAATTTTGCAATACGTTGATCCATGGTTGAAATTCGGATATTGCAATTCACCGAAAAATTCATAATTGTTAGGAGTGAAAAGTCACAAATTGCAAATATGAGTAGTGTTAGCATCTTAACTTATTTTTAACGGTGATTTCGTTTTAAGCTTAGTTTGGACAAGTGGAAAATCGAGGACGATGAATTATCCTTTTTGGGGCATTTTAGGATTGAAATGGGTAATGGGGGGTTGTACCTTGACCCTCCCCCCTTACACATTACATGTCCCACATCAAACACAAAAACTAACAGTGGGCACAAGTAGGGCATCTGGTAGAGTTTTCCACTAATTTTATATATAAGTCATCTTTAGCAGTTCTTGCTATATAACCTTCTCGGCTTATTTCGAGGCTTATCATAATTAAGCTGTTTAAACCATTTCAATTTTCATAGAATCTGCACACTTGTAAGCTACTTTCCATATTTTTTAGATTTTTTTCTTTTCATCTAGTAATTTTAATTAATTTTTATTTTTAAGACTGTTTTTAATTCATAAAAAATTATTAAAAAGTCAAAAAATATAATTCTTTTTTTTAAATTTTCTTTTATCATTTAGTATTTAGGAAAATTAAATTTGCATCTTTAGGGTTCAAATTTCATAATTTAGTTTTTAAAGAACGGGTTTTGATCTCGTTCTCGTTTTTAGGTTTAAACAACGTATTTGCTTTCGTTTTTAGGTTTTTCTTATTCGTTTTTTGCATTTTGTTAGTAGATTTAGAATCCCAAACCCAAATTTGTGATTATTCAAGCATAATTCCCAAACCAACACTCGATTTTCCATTCACGCCTCGTCGAGAAACGACCCGGGTAGCTTTTTAGGGTTTTGCTTTGGTTAAAAGTGAAGTCTCTTTAAAAGCCTTTTAATGGAATATTATCTCTTTATTATTGATTATTATCCTTATTATATTTATATGATATATTATGATATTTATATATACAAAAAAGGACGAGTCAATTTTAGCGTCGCTTGCCGGGGAGGGCCGTGAGACGATTATAGTAGTTGAAATTTGTGTGCCTTTGAAGGACCTTCCTTGTGAGTTATTTTCTTGTATAAAAAATAAAATAATATGATTTTATTTTTTTTTTCGACTTTTTTGTGAATATATTATCAAATAATCATAAATACTTTTCCTAAAGTATTTAAAAACAACTAAAGATTAAAACTTGTCTTTGTGTCACTTGTGAAGTACGACTCACCTTTAAAAGATTTACAAACTATAAGAGGGGTATAAGAGGGTAGTTACGAGGAATACGACCCGAGGGAAAATATTTTTAATAGCTTCGTAGCTTTCCCGCTCCTCCGCTCCTTTGTGCGTTTTTCTTTTAGAGAGCTACCGTGAAGCAAGTTGATTATTGGTTTAAGTTATTCAATCTCATTTTGTCCTTTAATAAAATATGTTGTTTAAAAAACTCAAAAAATCAAAAATAATCTCCTTTAACCTCTTTGTCATTTAATTCTTCTTCTTAACCCTCTATATTGTTTTATTCTGTATGGGCGTCACTCGATTATGTGTGAATCATATTTACACGATTATAAAAATGTTTTGTTCTTGTGGATCTTCTGTATAATAAAGCATTTTGTTCGATTTAAAGCTCCTGAATCACCAACCACATTCCCCACACGGATTTCGTCATCCAACGTCATTTTCTTCATTGTAAAGATGTGTTAGGAGTTGGTTAATTTTGTCAACGATGTAGTTGCATAAGGTGTGGAAGTGGTTCTTAGCAAGGACTTGTTTTGATTTGTGCTTCATGTTATGGGTTATTAATCCGAATCCGAATTCTTTAAATCGATTCTCTAAATATTTCTAAAAATGTTTCAAAAGTCCTCCACTAATGCCATATTGTTGATACGTGTGTGGTGATTCGTTAGATGGATCTTTTGTCCAACAATGTACTTGTGAGTTTGTGAGAATCGGTGATCATTATGGCTTTAATTTTCGTCTGAAAGTTCCCAAATTATCTCTAATCCGGAACCATGCAACAATCAAACCATTGATGAGCTCCCACAAACTTTGCCAAGTTTTGATCCGACATGCTATTCTGGAGATGGAAGTTCATTCATTTATGATTCCACTCCTAATTTTGTCAATGATTCTCCTAACGTTTTCAACCCACCTTCACAACCACCAACGTATTCTTGTGAGTTTTGTGGGAACGATGCTCATTATGGTTACGACTGTCCACCTCAAGTTCCGTTTATCTATAATCCGGAACCGTGTTACAATCAAGACTTTAATTTCCCACAAAATTTTCATAGTTTTCAACAATATATTTGTTGTACCCGCTGTGGGGGCCCACATGAGACTTTTCAATGTGATCAATTGATCTTCGATGAGCCTTATTGTGAAAATTGTGGGGGTCCTCATGAGACTTTTCAATGTCAACCGATGAATGAAAATTATTATGAACCAAATTTTTGCTATGATTCTAATTCTTTCGGTTTTGACCAAGTTCAACCCCCGTAGTATCCCGTCATTCATCATCCTCCTCAAGAAACGACTGTGGAAATGTTGCAAGCTAGAGAAAATCTTATGGAATCTATAGAAACCTTTTTAAAGAAATTTAATCGTATATCTTTTAGGGAAACACCAAAGGTTTTAATACAAGCTTGGGACACATTTTTTGAAATTAAACATGCTTGTAAAGAAAAGCCACATCAACCAGAGGTTATACAAGAATTACTTAACAAACTTCTTAATGATGTGCAAATTATAAGTGAGGAACAGGCGGACTATATCAATAGTCCAAGTTAGAATCGTCCTGCGATTTGCTATGATGATGACGATGACGAGGAAAGTTCTATTCCCTTGAAAGATATTATTATTTCTGGACTTCCTCCGTGTGTTGCAATCACACCCATTTTATTAACCGAGGATCCCGTTGACTCTCTCCTAATGGAGGATGAGCATCTTGACACTATTCCAGCAACAGAATCAGACGAAGTAATAAAGTCTAGTGTTGAGGACCTTGACCCAATCCCAAGTGAGTCCGAGGGTATTCCCGACAAGATGTGTGATGTGCCTTTTCATGATAATTCTTTGCCTCTTGACATTTCAAAAGATCAATTTAAGGATTTCTCAGATTCTAACGATGATTCTACTTTGATTGACGACGATTCTTTCTCTATTGACGACATCGATTATGTTGAGGCATCACCTCCCGATTCTGAGCTTGTCAGCTTAGAGGTGGTGGAGATTGTTATCCCGGAAGTTGGAGGGATTGATATTGATATTCTTCAAACAATCAAAGACGATATTCTTCGTGAAAAATTGTTGAATGTCAATCTTCTTATTGCTAAGATCGAAGCATTAAAAGATAATCCCACCCCCATCTTCCGATTTCCATGAACAAGTTCTCCTCCACATATTTTTAACTTTTTATTGGGGGAGGACTAACACCTTTTGATTAATTCCTTTACCCGAATTACTGAAAACTTTTTGCTTTAATCTGGAAGAGATTAGTAGTGGCAGTACCACTACTCGTTCTGATTATTCTCTTCCAGATTATGAAGCTTTCTATGATCATATTGAAGAGAAGAGTAGTGGCAGTACCACTACTCATGCTAATTTTTTTCAATATGATTCGTTCATCTTTGATCTTTCAATCCATCCGTTTCCTCCTGCCGAGAGGAGTGACTTTTATCATGAGGAGTTACCAGATGGAACTCGCTCACAGCATATCTCCACGGAGTATAATTTGTTTCTACTTTAAGAATAAGACGAGCTGGGCAATTTTCACTGATAGATGGGGTGTGAGGGATATTCTTTATATCCAATAGAGAACCAAGAGTTCATGTGTTCATAATTACCCAACCCATCCCACCTTCATCTGGATTCAGATTTCAATATTTCTCTGTGATTCCGGATTCAGACCTTGTAGGTTTCTTTTCCTTCTGAAACAAGTAAACAAGATTTTCGTATTTTGGGGTATATTCTTTGAAGTTCAAATCCATGATAATCTTCATATACGGGATGAATTTTCTATCTCATTCATCGTGATCCCCTTTCTTAGTGATTGACACTTTGCTTCATTTTTATCCAAAATATGAGGACAAAGTTGTCATCAATCTGGTATTCTTGCTGCGGATTGAGCGAGGAAATCTTCTGATCCTAATCTCATCGCGGGCTTGTGAGCTTTTAATGAAAGCCTGATGTTGATCTCTGGAGAGGACATTCTATCTTGGTTGTTCCGTTTTCATTTCTATCTACCTTGACAGCTCAAGTTATGGGTGGATCGAGTCAGGCTCAAGACTAGGTTTAAACAAAAATAAGCGCTTCGTTATGGTGGGAAACCCATGCTTTCCTAATAATAATTTATATTGTAGTAAAGAATAAGTTTTTTGTGTGTGAGGTGGTCGCCCCTTTCCATTTTTACGTGCTTGTTTTTTTGGTGTGTTGCTAGAATGCCAGATTTTTGAAGCCTCTGTGCTCGCGGTTTTGTCCTTCAGATCATCAGCTTCCAATCTTCAGCTTCTTTTGGGGAATCCAATCTAATCTTAATCAATAAGTTTTATCTTTAGCATAATTCATAAACGGCTTTAGTATGACGTAGGTACCCCTTAAAACATTGAGGACAATGTTTCGTTCTAGTATGGGGGATTTGGATCTTCGATTTGATTGTGCCTGCAGCCGTGTTTTCACGTAACCCCATTTTTACCACCAAAATTTTAAAAAATTATTGTGATTTTATGCAAAAAATTTAAAATTCCAAAAATAAAATAATAGTGTTTTGTCCAAATTTTGTCTTTTCCTGCTGGGTAGAATAAGAATAAATTTTGACTCGATCGAGCGTGTTGAGCTCTAGCTTGTTCCTTAACTTTTTGACTAAGCATTCGCGGATCTTTGCTAAGAACGGGAAATGATAGAGTTATGTATGAGTTAGATGCTAAATAAGGATTATTTGGAAATCTTAAGAACTCATAAGTGTAGTTTGTGGCTTTTTCACTTATAAGCTCCCTAAATGGACTAATAAATACTCGTGCGATTTTGAAAATTAAACTTAAATCAACAATTTTTAGAAATTATCAGTCGATACTCAATAATTTTAGTTCAAATTTATTTTTTTTTTTTTATTAAGTTTTTAAACGAAAATTTTTCCTATATCATGGTAAAAAAAATGATGAAAAATGTGGTAATAATAATAATAAAAACGTGGCTGATAAAAGTTTACTTCATTTCTTTTGTCGGCTCACAACGATGTTGATTCTTTCTAATTAGGAACATAGTAATTATCTGAGACTGATAAAAGTTTGCTGCATTTTGCCGGCTCACAACCGATGTTGCAGCCTTCTAAAAGGTCGATGATTTCATTAGTTTAATGGATGTGTAATTATATTAAGTGTAGTAAACGTGAATTAATAAATATAGGGAAAATCTCTTTTTCTTAAATTTAAATATGTTTTCGAACTAAGACTATTCTATTTTTAAGTTGTGATTCTATGTATCAACAGGAAACCTAAGAGTTTTTGAAACCAAAGGTTCGTGAGTCTCGATACTAGTCTCTGTGGGGTGTCAAAAGCCTGGTTACTTAGCCGTAAGGTTGGTATGTGCCGAGGCGAAAGTCGCTACATGGGATGATCTCGCCTTCAAACTTATTATTCTCGGGTGGAACGTGAAGCATAGAAATTTTGCAAAACGTTGATCCATGGTTGAAATTTGAAATGGCACATTCACCTAATATATAATAATTGTCGGGAGTAAAAAGTTCACAAGTTATAAATATGAGTAGTGTTAGCATCTTAACTTATCTTTAACGGTGATTTCGTTTTAAGCTTGGTTTGGGACAAGTGAAAAGTCAGGGACGATGAATTTATCCTTTTTGGGGCATTTTAGGATTGAAATGCTTCTTGTTCTATGACCCTAAAAGTTATAAAAATAACGAAAGTCAAACGTGTTAGTTAGTTGCTAATAAGAATAAGAAAAATGAAAAATACAAAAATATGTGTAGTAATGAAAAATGGTAAAAATGAGGCTTTTCAAAACTATTGATTCTTTAATTCCCCTTTATGAACACTTAGCTACTTTTTGAGGTAATTAGTCAAGGGGGATTGAGACGCTTGGTTTTCTAAAGTGTTTAGTTATGGCATTGCGTGAGGACACGACAATAGTTTAGTATGGGGGATTTTGGTATGTGCTTAATTACACATACCATTTTCCATTAAAAACGGACTTAAATGACCAAAATATACCAAAAATATATTGTATTTGTGTGTTTTGTGATTTATGATTGTGCAGGTAACGAATATTCACTAAAGGACAAAAACAAAGCAAAATCGACAAAACCGAGCACGAGATTAGAAAGAGCATGAAAAGACAAAAAAGTCAAAGTCAAAAGTCAACCCCGGGACACAGCAATAAAAAGAGCATCGAAAAACCGAACCCGAAAACCTATTAAAGTCTAAATGGGCCAACCCGTACCTACTTTAATGGGCCGGGTCAACCCATTACATTGTATATATAAACCTTAAATACCACTTGAAGAATACTAGTAATCTTAAGATCAACCAAGAACAATAAGTGAGATGTGGGTTGGATTGTTAGAGAGAAAGATGATGGAAAATGGATGAATGTATTATAATGAATGTGTGTAAAATGGAACAACCAACCCTCTCCAAGACTAGGAGAGGGTGTATATATAGCTACTTATGGCCGGCCATGGGCTAGAGTTGGGCCACCCATGGGCCTTGGGCCGGACTAGATTACTAATCTAATCCTTATACTAACTACGAGCTAAGACTTGTTACAACTTTGGAAGTGACCGATACTTTTCGTGTTTCCAACAATCTCCCCCTAAGGGAGGTCACTCCAATTTACAAACTTTAAACCTAGCATACTATGCTTTATCCCTAGTCTTTAGCTCGTACTCTTGACTTTCTCTTGTGAATATGTTGTAGTGATCATTGACTTCTTGGATTGAGCTTGTTCCTTGAACTTGTATTTGACAT
>BQNB010132694.1:0-18585 GCA_026074375.1 Tanacetum coccineum
AAGTGATTGCGGCAAATAAAATGATGATGCTTAGACATATTAACGATTATGAGATATGTATGAGTCATTGATTATATGAGTTTGAATTTTGATTAGAATGTTAAGTGCTTATTAAAAAGGTTAAAATTAAACATATTGATGTAATTATGTGATGTAAGTATAAGAAAGTTATTTATATGTCTAAGTGTTATATGAATATGAGATGGTATGATAATAGGAGAAGTATGAGCTAAGTAAATGTATAAATGTTTAAGTTATGAGAGATTGCTTATGTGAAAATTATTATGTAATGAAAGTAAATGCTAAATGTAGGAAGGTGTGTTTATGTAATGTAAGATCTATGATATGATAATGATATGTCTAAGTTATATATGGTGTGTGTATGATGATACGAGTTTAATAAATGTTTAAACTAAGATAAATGCATAGGACTGCATTTTATTTAATAACGACAAAAGTATGTAGATATGAGCTAGGTAATGAGAAGATCTTTGAATTATGAAAAGTCGTTTAATGAAGAAATATTTTATTAAGAGTAAACGCTTATACGAATTTCTAATAAAGGGGTAAAGTATGATAAGTCATAGTTTAGAGAACATAATAAAGTATGATGCAATAAAATGACATGGTTAAGTACGAGATGTATATGAATGACGTTTAAGAAGAGTTGCGCTAGAAAAATCTTAAATGGTGCTAATTGTATTAAATGAATGATAAAGAATAAGGATTATGTATATGAATGAGCTTAACGAAATAAAGGATGTATATTGGTGTAAAATTTGATATTAAGTTCAACGTGAAGTGACATGAAGGTAAGAAATGTATAAGTATATGAAATACAAAAGAATAACATGTACCACTTAAATCTTGTATACTAAAATGAAAGAAGGTAAAGTGTGAGCTAAAATTTCGTAAGGGGAAATGGAAAGTATATGATTAGAAAAGCATGTAAATGACAAGAAGTAAAGAATGATAAAATTAAACGTAGCTTGGATCCATTACGAAATGTAATGGTACCCTTGAGGTAGCCTAATGTTAATGATGAACCTTATGGTATCATCGAGCTTGGCCAACCTTATTAAAGTATAAAGTAAATGTTAATAATACCGTAAGGGTATGAATAATGGGTTAATCCCTACGGGAAGAAAGCCAAGTTTCCTTCAGGAAAAGTTAAGAAGATTGGATCCAAGACTACAAAAGATGATATAAAAAAATGAAAAATGAAAAATGAAATGAATGAATGAGTTATTAATATGTGAATAATGGGAAGTAATGAAGACTTAAGTAAGTTTTTATGTTATGTCGGAAGTGTATGAGTAGGATGATTTATAATCTCCTTATTTAAATGGATTGGGACGCCTCTTTATTTAAATAAAGAAATTGTGAATCAGCGAACCATAAGTTTATATTTCTTTATTTGCATTAATTGGGACGCTTCTCAATGTAAATAAAAAAGTATAAATAAGTGGGCTTATATGTTCTCGGCATAACATGAGGGGAATTAAGGAAGTAGGAAATAGGAGTCTAAAAGTAGTTAGATATTATAGGAAATAAGATAAGCAAAATAAGAAATTGAGTATGATCTTTAGTAGAGACCTTAGGAAGAAGGCTAAGTCTAAAACATTAGAAGTATAGGATGAAGGATAAAAGATAAATCGAGATTATAATATGTCTTATGTCATGGTTGCAATGTGAGTGATGGATATGGAGGTCGCGAAGTTGTAATAGCACCCTTAAGTGAAATGTGAAAGTATTAGTGATGTTTAAATTTATGAAGACAAAAGTATTGAAAATCCTCAAAGTAACTTATAGTCTTTGATGAGAATTAACTAAAAAGAAGTATTGAAGGTAAAGTATGATAATGAAAACGATAAAAGGAATGTCAAGAAGATCACAATAAATAAGAGAGCATAAACTAATGTTGGCTAATGATACGTTAAGGTAACAAAATTTCTTAAGTAACATGTAATTCTTGATGAAAAAATTTAGAAAAGAAATGAATGAGAAGTATTAATATAGAGGAAAAGTTATTAAAATGATAAAATTAGAAATGGTAAATGTTAACTAAAGGACGATTGTCACTAGAAAAAGTATAAGTAGGAAAGGATTGAGCGTCAAGTGGAACGGGTTAGGAGAAATTGATGGTGTTAAAACATGGTTAGAGTTGAAAAACCTCATAGGTGGATGCAACTGATTGGGTAAATTTTAAAAGAACTAGGATGGAATGAAGGATCAAATGTCACCAAGTGTTTGGTTAATAATAGATGAAGATATTTCAGGGACGAAATCTAAATAAGGGGGATAGATTTGTAACACCCCAAAACATGTTTTTAAGTATTTAATTTATGAAAATGCCATTAGATAAGTTTGACTAAGATTTTAGTAGCTTAAATGTGCCAAGGGACTTAAGTTGTTGCCTGTCAGAACTAATACGACGTATTTGTAAGGATGAATACGGTGTATTGATAGTATGAGTGGATATGGCATATTCAGGATAATGAATAAGGAGTATTGGTATTTAGCTTGGATACGGCGTATCCATGGGAATGGATACGGCGTATCGGTTATATTAGGCAAAGTAAATGACTAAACTGCCCTTTTTGTTGAGTTGCCACCCTATTTATAAATATATCAGTCTCTGGATATTTCCAGAGATATTCCTCTGTGTTTTTGTTGGTTCAAAGAAAGAAAGAAAAGAGAGAGAAACAAGAGTGCTTGGTGATCTTGTGATGAATTTAAAGGTGCCAATTTAAGGGTTAGGTCTCCAACAATGATCCAAAACAAGTAAGTATCATTAATTGAGTCTAATTGGTAAGGTATGAATTAGGGTTTTTAAGGATGAATTGGGGGTTTTTGGTAAAAGTCTTTTTAAGTAAATTAATGAAGTTATAGAATATATGGATCAAGTTGTATTTAACCAAAGATAGTAATTTATGAGTTTTCATCATATGATCAAGATATGATCATATGATGATTAAGGATGTTAAAAGATAAGCTAATGGTTGTATAAACCATTGTTATAGTATGTTAATGATATATATGAGTATTTATGAATTGTGTTATGAATTAGGAAGCAAGTGAGGATGATGATGGTGTTCTTGATAAACCTAGCTTGGAGCTAAGGTAAGTAAACCGGTTATAATGTGAAGTTATATTGATTTCACCATATATGTGTTATGTGAATGATGTAATGATGTTTAGGGAGTTTTGGTTAGAAAGCTTGGACTAGGAATAGCTTAGAGGCTAGTTGGCTTATTTAAGGTATGTAATGATTTTGTATGATTTGATGTAATGTGTTTATGTGTAACGTGCTATATTGATAAAAGGTAGTTTTATAGATTAATCTTTGATAAGAATGATGCTTATGTGATGAATGATGTATAATGACATGTTATTGCCGTTTACTTACTAAGCGTTATCGCTTACGTGTTTAAGTTGCAATGTTTTGTAGGTTCAAGCAAAGAAGGTAATTGCGTGGATTAGAGCATAGGTGTGGAAGTACTTGTCGATATTAGACAACTAGTTAAGGTAGATTCCGAGCTTGAATCAAGGTTGAAACCCCATGTGTCTTAATGATTTATTAACGAAAGTTATCAAATGTCAAGTGTCATGTAAATGTGGATTTGTATAAGGGTAAAGGTCATTAGTTTAGTTGAATGCTTATGTGTATGCGAATGGGTTAAAACGGGTGTTTGGTAAACCCCGCAAGGTACATGTCTTTGGGATAATTAGTCCACAAATGTATTTGGAAATGAGGTATTATGATATGTAATGATTTCTGGAAGTTTTTGTGAAGTATCAGATTTATGAGGTTGTGTTTTGGGTCAAAAAGGGTTTCCTGTGCACGTTTTCTGTAGGTTCTGGTTATGTATGTCCAATACGGCGTATCCAAATTATGGATACGGCGTATTGAAGGTTTAGGATGGATACGACGTATCCATTTCATGGATATGGCGTATCCATGTCATAGTTTTCACAATTTTTGGTCAATCTTGTTTCAGTCGTAAAAACTCGCCGTTTTGAAGGTAATTGAGTCTAGTTTCATTTAGTATACTTTCATGAAGTGAATGGTAATTGATGTTGGTGGGTTTATAAAAGAGTGACACAAGGTCAAGTCGTTTCTGCGAAAAAGTTTTTATTTATGGTCAAAACAAGAGTCGAGAAAGAGGCGTTTCAAGAAGAGGAAGAGTTTTGGTTTAAAAAGCCAAAAGACAAGGGAAATGGTTCTAAGTCAATAACTAGTAAGTGCCTTGCAACTCCAAAAGTAAGAGAACCACTAGTAAGTCCCTTCAAATTCCAAAAAGTAAGAGTAAAAGTTTAACTGGTAAGAGAAAAGGTTCCAAAGTAAGCGAAAATGTTCTAAGGTACCGTTTGGTTTATTAATTTAAAGTTCCGGAATTTTAAATTTTAGAAAATTTAAATTCTTGAGAATTTAAAATTCTGGAATATAAAATGCCTACGCATGTTTGGTTGACAGAATTTTATAATTTTTTTAAATCTGTCATTTTGTTTATTATTGCATGGTGTCAAAAAACTCTACTGGACCCCAATTAAGCCTATTCGCGTCCGGTTACGCGGGTAAAAAAATTTATTCGGGTAAACCCGAGTAGCCCGAATACTAAACAGGGTCGGGTATCGGGTTGAAATCTTTGGTAACTCGGTTTCGGGTCGACCCGATTGACCCAAATTAATATCTTTCTAAAATAAATTGTAATTTTTTTTATATAAACGATGATAAAAAAATTTAATTTTTTATTACGTTTTACTCATATTCTGGTTGACCCAAACCAGAACGAAACCGACCCGAGTTGACCCGAACCCATACGGACCCGACCCGAATTGACACGAACCCTACTAACCCGAATTCAAATTGGGTCGGTTTCGGGTATGAAATTTTAACCTTGACTCGAGCTTGACCAGACCCGAACGTGACCAACCTGATCCGACTAAAGTGATGGATATCCTTTGATTGAAAAAACAACCAACCAAGAAAAAATAGAACAAAAACAACTAGAAAAAAAAAGTTTATAATTTTTTTCCAAGTAAATGCAAATTCTTCACTTTTTGAAGATTTTATATAAAATAATATTTATTTAATTAATTAAAAATTATTTATTTTTAAAATAATTATTTAAAAATATATATAATAAAATATCATATATATTTTTTATTATTAAAAAATTAATAAAAATATAATTATAATATATTTATTTAATTTTATATTAATTTTTTTATTAAATATATATTTATAATAATATAATTATTATTATTTTAGTCAATTTTTTTTTTAATTTTATATTTTATTATAATATATAATAAAATATATAATATCGTAAATAAAAAAAAAAAAAAAAAAAACAAAAAAAAATAAAAAAACTAAATTTTATTTATTTATATATTTTAAAAAAAATTAATTATAAAAATTTTATAAAATTACAAATAAAAAATATATAATATTTATAATTAAATTAAATATTATTTTTTATTATAAAAAATAAAAAAAATATAACTAATTAAAATAAACTATATTCGTTTATATATAATAAATATAAATAAAAAAAATAATAAAAATTAAAAAAAAAAAAATAAAAAAAAAAATATTACCTAAACAAAAAAAAAAAAAAAAATAATAAAATAAAAAATAAAAAAACAAAAAAAAAATAAAAAAATAAAATGAAAAAAAAATAAATAAAAAAAAAAATAAACATAAAAAAAAAAAAAAAAATACTAAAAAAAACTTAAAATATAAAAAAAATTAAATTTTAAAAAAAAAAAAAAAAAATTATTAAAAAAAAAAAAAAAAAATAAAAAACAAAAAAACAAAAAAAATAAATCATAAAAAAACAACATAAAAAATAAAAAAAAGATAATAAAAAAAAAAAAAAAAAAATTATTCGGGTGAACCCGAGTTACCCGAATACTAAATAGGGTCAGGTATCGGGTTGAGATCTTTGGTAACTCGGTTTCGGGTCGACCTGATTGACTCAAATTAATAATTTCTAAAATAAATTGTATAAATTTTCTATATAAACGATGATAAAAAAAATCAATTTTATTACGTTTTACTCGTATTCGGGTTGACCCAAACCCAACGGACCCGACCCGAGTTGACCTTTACCCGTACGAGAACGCGACCGAATTGGTCAGACGAACCCACTACCCGAATTAAATAATGGATCAGGTTTCGGGTATGAAAATTTTAACCATTGGACTCGTACATCTGACCCGGCCTCAGAAACGTGACCAACCCGATCCGACTTATGGATGGATATCCTTGATTAAAAAAAAACAACCAATCAGGAAAATAATAGAACAAAAACAATAGAAAAAAAAGTCTATATTTTTTTTTCAAGGTAACCCTCCAAGGTAAATGCAAATCTTCACTTTTTGAAGCCATTTTTTTAATTGCTTCCATTTTGGCACATTCTTTGGATATTTTAAACTTCCTCATTCGTGTTTTATCAAACATTAATTTTTGGGAAAATTAAATTCATAAAGCCATGAATTCTCATCAATCAGACTCGAACAAAACGACACCTAAGTCAAAACTAACTAGTATAAGTGTTCTTTTCAACTCCAAAAGAAGCCATTTTAATTTCTTCTATTTTGGCAATTCATGGAATTTTAAACTTCCCCATTCGTGTTACCAAACATAATATTTAGGGAAAATTAAAATGTAAAACTATGAATTCTCTCCAATATACCCTAACCAAACGGCACCTAAGTCAACAACCTGTAAGTGCCTTTCAACTCCAAAAGTAAGAGAACCACTAGTAAGTCCCTTCCAATTCCAAAAAACTAAGAGAAAATGTTTAAATACTAAGTCACCAGCTCTATTAACTCCAAAGATTCTACACACTCCGAAAAAATTTGTTGTCAAAAGCCTTGTACCAATACGGCTTTACTTTGTGGACCTCATGTGAAGACTATCCGGAAAGTTACACATACCAATACTACTTTTACATGAGCAGGCTTAACTACATAGTTCATAAGAACTCCACTTCCAGCTAGGGGTGCGCAAAACTAACCGAAAACCGAGCCGAACCAACAAAACGAGCCCGGTTCGGTTCGGTTTTTGTCCGTCTCGGTTTTGAACCGATGCTCACCCCTACTTCCAGCAGACCACAACACGCGTTGTGTCATTGTAAGGCAAATGCTATCTTATAAGCCCAACATCTCTTCAAGCCACAATCGATATGGTATTTGCCTGGGGTGTCACATTTCCTCTGTTGAAACATGACATACATTTTGCATTCCAATCACAAATGGGATTTCTTATATCTTTTTTTGTTACGTCGTATATACCAACCAAACATCAATACGTAATCTCTTTAATGTTGAGTATAGGATTATTTTTATTACTTACATACTTTACATAAATTATTATGATAGCTACTTCTTTTATTAAGACCATAAGGATTTATATTAATTAACTCAAGTATCCATAATCAAGAAGAGCTTGCTAAATTACAAAAGCATTTCAAATGAGCAACATACAATTAACTCAAGTGACTTTCACTTCATATAACTCGGTTTCATCTTCCGTTTTTATCCGATGATAGAACGGTTACGATTAGGGTTTAAGATGTAGAAGATGAAACAATCCATCAGTGTTTAAGTGTGGGTAGATGAATACTTTTTTTTTGTTAATTTTACTCAGTGTGTGTGTGTGTGTTTAATTATGTTATTTTTTTTGTTGTTGTGTGACTTATGTTTTGTTTAATATTTGCTTAACAAATTGCTGTGTGGCTTATGTTTTGTTTAATATTTGCTTAACAAAACAAAGGAAAAGACTAGTCGCATGAGAAAAAAAATCTAAGGTACAAGTCACAATAGATCTGAAATCATTATTGCAAGTAGAAAAAGAGATTATTACAACTGCCGGTCGCATAAGAAATTAATTAATAGATACAAGTCACATAACTTTAACAAAATGTACTTTGAATATTTTAAATATATATTTTTTAATATTTTTCACAAAAAGACAGAAAGTATGAGTCGCATACGAAGAATCATTAGCCGCTAAATTACACATCTCTTAACGTATCAGTACTTTAATATTGGGTAAAAGGGCACTTTGTCAACATTTTGCTGAAGTCGCATAAGTTTTTTTTAAAGCAAATGTGAAAGTCACTATATAATTGAGCACAAACCTACTGATTTATGGGGAGAAATATAGAATTTGCTCTAGTTTCATATAGTGTGAGATGGGCCACTTGTAGATTTTTGAGATTTGCATGAATCAAATTAGATAAACAATTAATATAGAATTTGCTCTAGTTTCATATGGTCTGAGATGGGCCTAATGGTTGCGGTAAATCTACTCTTTTAAAGGTAGTTTTTTTTAATCGGCTTATAAGCTTATGTGGTTTCGCCTTTTGTTTCGTAAGCTCATTTTTTCTTACTTGTTTTGAAACACATGGGCTTATATGAGTTTATTATGAGATAATAAAGCGTATACAATAAGTACGTTCCCTATAAGCTAAAAATATGCTTAAACAAACACCCCTTTCATTATACATAGGAAAGCATATTATTGTTATGTTTACAAAACCTACATTGGTTATTAGGAGTCATCCAGTAGTACATAACGCATATCTTTACAAAGTTTTTAGACATAAAATAGCAATTTACTTTACTTTGTGTCCGAGGAGAGTACCCAAACTAAAAAATGTCCCATTCAATGTTACAAACTTTCTAAACGTGTTCCAATATGCACATTTTTTGTTGGTGTGTCACATAAGAATAGTGACATTTTTCACATTTTGGGGTATGTGTCACGTCACTAGAATGTGCATACTTGAACACTTTTTGAAAGTTTGCAACATTAAGCGGGACAGTTTGTTTACGGGATATGGAGTAAGTAAAGTTCTTATTTATAGCCTAAACTCGTTTGTTACAAATATAGTTAACTACCTCTACTCCTCTAGAATTGCTTGTTATGTTAAAGTTAAACAATAGTGCAAGCATTGTATTAAAGTTTTTTGCTTGTATATAACGAACTTGAAAATAGTCTTTGAGAGTGAAAAGATACTAAAGGCTAAAAGAGTGTTTGTGTTTTCCGGCTGTTGGTCCGACAGTTTTAGTCAAGTACCAGATTATCCGCTTGTTTATAAAATGAAAGTGACTTCCTTTCAGCTTGACGAGTTGTATGGAATTGGTAAACTTTGAGGTAAAAGATTCTCTTGAAATTACCAAAAATATGAACACCGCTATGGTGCTAAAATGAAGAAGAGTGCATGTCAAATGCGAGTTCTGGAAGTACATAGTTTTGAGCGGACCATTTTGTGGTTTTAATGGTTACTAAACATATGCTCTTTTGTGATTATGTTATATGAGCAATAATTTTAGCGGGTGTTTATGTGTGACACCCCCAAAGAAAAAAATTAGGTTCTCATCGCGTTAAGTAAAAGTCATGTGATGCAAGTTTGCAAGTTTACCAATAACTTTCGACGAGACGTCGTCTTATGGTTTTCAACGCATTATTTTGTCAAAAAAAAATAAAAAAAAAATTAATTTGCACGAGAACATCGTTGGTGTGGCATCAGTTCTGGACTGTAGAGAGAGTTTATGTTGTGATATGAGAGTTGCAGTATCTTGGTTCGCTGCTACGTATGTGACATGGCGTTATTATTATGCACGAGATTACACGCGGAAGTCCACTGCTATCGCTCACGAACAATAACTGAGTTTTTCTTTACTCCTAGACGGATCACCAATTAAAATTGATAACATTACATTAACCTATCTCTACGACGGAGGTAGATTCTCTGGGACATCCCACATGCGCTCTCACTTAAGTAGGTTTCTATATGGTTTGACACTGGATATCAGATCTTTGCTAATCTCAACAATTTTCATAAAAGAACTCTTCGATCTCATCGAAACCTGATTGTGCTCATATTTGCACAATCAAGAAACATACCAAAACACAACAAGAAGTTATCTAAACAAAATATAATTAAAACAATTTACGTTTTTACCGTTGTAGAATTCATAGATGTTTACTAAAGAACCTTAAGATAAAAGTAAATTTGCTTAGACGAAAACTCATATGTCTCCAATATTCACGTGGGCTCATTTCTTCGTATAGTCTGAAGTTATAACTTCCAGCTCATGTATTACAAATAGCAGACTGTCATGTTTCGTGTTATCAGACAACCTCTGTTTGCAGAATCTCTCTCGAATGTCCTGTCTGTATTGTATGTACCTCTTTGCAGAGTAAATTAGTGCTAAAAAACTAACATAATGGTCTCGCCATAATGTATAGCGCTGTGAAACACTCCTCAACCTTTTTCAGTCGTACGTTAAAATAGTAAGAACGACTTGTGTGACAAAGCGCAGCGCTTACTCAGTTATGCAATAAACACTATTCAGTTCTATTTTATGTACATGTTATTTTTTAGCCTAATTACTGTTTGATTGTATCTAATATAAAATAAAAGAACATCTTCTTATTTGTATATAAAAAATGTGTTTTTTGTTAGACTTTATATGTTAATATAAGAAGTCATAAGAATAAGTCAGTACTAATAATATTTAAAAGTTAGTGAGACTGTGTGATTTTTACTACTTAATACATTTATGATGTTGTGGTAATCGTTATTGACTTTAATGTTCATTTAGTCGCCACTATTTAGTGTATACGGATGACATTTTATTTGAGTGCAAGCATCGATTCTATTTGATCTCTATTGTTTGCACCATTTTCTGTGTAAATAATGAGTTGGTCGGTCGATCATTGAGAAGATGCGATGTCTGTTGTGTTTTCAATCAGTGACAATATTAGTTTTTTTTCACATCTGACTTATTGTTTTCTGGTTTCTCTCTGTGTTATACCTGTATTTCGAGAGATAGTAATTTTTTTGTTGTGTGTACTAAATACAGAGATCTAATTTAGAGAAAGAACGTTTTTAGTTTTTTTGGAAACTGATACTTTGTGTCTGAATGTTTCATGTGATATGCAACAGTTGTTTTCAGTAATAAATTGCAAAAGGCACTTTGAAGTATGACATTATCACTTTCATTTATTTTAAAACGCATTTTTAGAAATTCACATTACTTCACAAGTTACATGACACATTAGTGATGTATTGTCTATGCAGCACATAGTGACTTTTTTCGCTTTCCTGAAACTCGCAACGATTTTTCGCACCCTACTCAATATAAAGTGAGATAACAGCCACTAGACCATTTCTAGATGTTTCTCTACATGTGTCTAGATAATGTGAAATCAATAGACATTGAAGATCCAAAGATCTTACTAACTTTGAAATCCTTACGAAGCTAAGTGAATCTATAGCTATCGTAACACGCCTTAATTGTTAGATTTCAAGTTTGACTTTTCAAGGTGCATGCATAACTGATTAACAATGCACAGAACATGAATTACATCAGGTGTATAGTCAAAGTTAAATAGATCAATTTTACAAACCCACTTTTGATAATTGTTGTATTTTCAGTTTAAAGCTTATGACATTCATGACTAAAATTGCTTGTCATCTCTGTCTATTGCTTGCATGCTAACATTGGCCAGACTAAAATCTCCAAACAATTCTAAAAAACAATATTTTCTATATTGATTGCAGAAGGAAATTCAACTAGTGTTGATTTCTGTAAAACGCAAGACAAGAGGAATTAGAGTTTAGTTTTCTAATATCCGTAATGAATATATTTGGAGTTAAAAATAATACTTAAAAGACTTGTTTATTAATTCTCGATGTATTTATATTTTATAAATGAGACGTGAATATCACTGTTGATGTGAGATAGACGCAGAATGATTTTAAAGTATAGTTTCTTGTCTATTTTTCAGTTCAAGTGCTTGCTTAAGCATTCAAACACTTACCGCTAACTTACAAAACTCTCTTTATCAGTAATCTGCAATGGTATCAAGACTACGCATCATTTATAACAATCTTACACATTATAAGATTGCGGTTTTTTAGACATGGACTCCGTTGATAGAAATTGGCCCACTTATGTTGAATCAGTAAGACACAAAAGGCTGACAGTACAATATTAACCACTGTGGAGAAAATATTTCCTCATAAACCATTCCCTCTTTTTGATTGTATTCTTTTGCCACAAGTCCGGCCTTAAAACTTTCTACTTCCCATCATGACTTGTATTGTTGTAGTAGAATATATTAGATATCGTATTTGGAGGCCTATAGGATTGTTTTCTACCTTTTGGCACGCTAGAGTTAAGTAGACAATGTTTAGTCTCTGAGAGTTAAGGCTTTCCATTTCTAAAATTTTGGTTCCTAAGCATCAATCCATAATGTCGTAAATCCAGTAGCATTGCCTATTATCGTAATGTGGTCTTGGTCATAAATGTAAGTTCGAACTTGACGTGATGAACACAAAAATTCTCTTTGACATTGAGATTCATATAGTTACAATACTTCGTCAAGAAAGTCGAAGATTACTTGAAACCATACTCATCAACGGACATGTGTATCAGCCGCTATGTAAAAGAAACTCGCTTACGGTTTAAAGTGAGTCACGGGATGAAAGTTACCTTGATGAACTTTATTACTCTTTGAGACTACCAAGTGAGCAAAGTTCGAAATCTCTTATAGTATTTTAGGTGGGACAAATTCGATAAAGTATAATGGTGGGACAAAAGAGTCTTTCCGATGGGTAAGTTTGGTACGGAGCGGTGGTGGAGCTTTTTAGAGCGGTGAGCGGTGAGCAAGAGGATTTTGATTTTTAGTGTTTGTTTGGCAAAAGGAGCGGTGAGCGTTTTGATTTTTATTGGTCGTTTGGTAAAGGAGCGATGAGCGGTGCTATTTTTTAGAAAACTACTTTTTCAATGCTTATTTAAGAAGCAGTGAGCTGTGAGATCTACTGCTCACAACTACTACTCACGGCTAAAGCTCACAACTACTTCTCACAGCTACAGCTCACTGCTGCTACTGCTCACAACTACTGCTATTTTTAACAAACACACCCTTAGAGTACTACGTAGTACGAGCGGTTAAAATCTTGTGAACAGTTGTGCTAACTGTTCACAAAAGTAAGGTTGACACGTTTTCAAGAATAGAAAGAATCGTGACACGTCCCAACTACCCCACTATAAAGTCAACCTCGTACCACATAAAATAAAATGTTGGTTCGTAGTAAATGCTAATGCTTTTACACGATTGAAAAGTTATTTACTTGTGTTGCATGCATTTTTATCTAATCTTAATATAAGGTTTGGAAATACGTATATATTATTAATACTTTTCTTTTTTCTTGGCAAAATGGTTATACGTCTGATGAATATATTACATAAAAAACGTTTAATTAGTATAATGGATATTAACAAGTTTTGGATTTTTTTTTTTTTTTTTTTACCCCCCCCCCCCCCCCCCAATTGGAAGCCCGCGCTTCGCGCTACGGCGCAGGCGTTTTTGTATAAAAGCGTTTTTTTTATCATACCGTAAAAAACCTAATGAACTACTGTTGGTCTATATTTTGCACATCATATACATATAAGTTTAACAACTTATAACATAGACCATGACATGCACAAACCCATGGAAATCAATGTTGATGCATACCTGGTATTAAAGTTGATTTCTTTTTTGAAAAAACATTATGGTCCAACAACGAATGAGATTATATTTGTAACACATGGAGCTGTAAAGTAAGAACTGAAATTTACAAACCCTTTTTCTTTTATTCTTTTATCTTTATATTATTTTTGGTTTAGACCTTAAAGACTTATAATAAATAGCATGTTTTGGTTCCTCATACAGACATCAAAACAGGAGATCAATCATCATCCAATGGCGTATATGTTTCTGTTTTCATCCTCATGTTTATTGAAGGCTAATTTGATTCCTTAATTATTATTGATAACAACTATCCTATATATAGGATACAAGAGAACATTCTGGAATGATTATCATAGGCTTATGCCCAATACAAATTAATGAATAATAAATGTCTTGACTAATAAATATCTTGACTTGACTTGAATGTTTGAATGTTGACTTGACTTTCAATGTTGACTAATACGCCCCCGCAGTTGGAGCGGGAGGAGGCCGTACGCTTAAACTGGAGCGAAAATCTTCAAACAAAGCCGAGGGAAGACCTTTGGTGAAGATATCAGCATACTGAAAACGAGATGGAACATGAAGAACCCGAACATGACCAGCTTTAACCATATCACGAACAAAGTGTATATCAATCTCAATATGTTTGGTGCGTTGGGTGTTTTTGAACCGGAGTTGGTGACATAATAAACTGCACTAACGTTTATCACTGTAAAACCAGAGTAGGAAACCTCTGTCAAAGAGGAGAGTGTAATTCACGAAGGAGATTACGAATCCATGCAGTTTCTGTAACTACATTAGCAACACCCCGGTATTCCGCTTCAGCACTAGAGCGGGAGATGGTGTGTTGTCGTTTAGGCAGACACGAACCATAGATTATTACCCTAGAAACACACAATACTGGAAGTAGACTGCGGGTTTGGAAGGCAAACTGACAATCAGCATCAGTGTACCCAACTAAAGATGTAGTAGGTGAAGCATATAACTGAAGTCAAGCTCTCTGGGCTGCCCTCTGACTAGCGCAGGTTAGATACGTTTGAGAGCGAGCAAAGTGCGTGCTCCACGGATCATGGATATAGAGGAACAAACTTGTTGAACTACATAGGACAAACTGGCGAGTAAGGTAAGATACTGGAAGCCCCCAGCAAGGACTACGTATAAGTAGGATACTTGAAAGGAACGCCGTCGGACCCAATTGAAGTTCAGTTGTCAATTGGTAGTCCGAGAGGGGTAACAATTATACATATGAACTCGATCAGAAGTGAACGAGCATAATTCTTCTGAGACAAAATAACCCTGTAGGATGACGAGCATACTTCTTCAGTGTCAATTGGTGTCAGAGATGCCAAGAAAATAATTAAGTGCCCCGAGATCGGTCATATCAAACTCTTTATGCAAAGAGTCTACAATCTTGCTTGAAGTAGAAACTGGAGAGAAGCTGTGTGGATAATAACAGTCCAATATTTAAGTAAATAAGCAACCTGAGAACCTTGTGTATATATAAACAATGAAGAATCACACCGACTAGGAGAAAAACCAGCCCGAGTGGCATAACCTGCAAACGCTAGGAAAAAGCACGAGGTTGCTGGTTCAAGACCATACAAAGACTTATGCTGTAGACATACATGAATTAGGATAAACGAGAGTCAACAAAACCAGGGGGCTGATTGAAGGAAATATTCACTGTCTCAGATAAATCACCGTTAAGAAATGCATTCTTAACATCAAGTTGGTGAATAGGCCACTGTCGAGACACATCAAGGCTCAGAACGGTGCGAATGGTGGCCGGCTTAACAACTGGACTAAATGTCTCATCAAAGTCAACTTTGTGTTGCTGATTACTACCGTTAGCA
Source organism: Tanacetum coccineum (assembly GCA_026074375.1). Taxonomy (NCBI): domain Eukaryota; kingdom Viridiplantae; phylum Streptophyta; class Magnoliopsida; order Asterales; family Asteraceae; genus Tanacetum; species Tanacetum coccineum. The sequence continues at coordinate 15,400 of BQNB010132694.1, forward strand.
ACAAGTAAAGTCATTATATAGATCTCAAAGTACCGTCAGCATGAAAATTTATGCTTAAATAACCACATAGATCAACCAAGTTAACATCAGACGGCCTTGGAACAAGAATCCAAGTACCATTTTTAACTAACGCATTATACTCATCATACATAGCATTACACCAATTAGGGTCTTTTAGAGCAATAAACGGAGATTTAGGAATAGGAGAGAGAGATGAAGTGTGAAGAGAAAGACGTTCGATGGGTTTGACAATACCTGATTGGACGTGTGATATGGGATTGATGAGTTTGTCTGGGGTGGTTCATAACTGGGTTGGTATTGGTTTATGGGATTTGGTGGATCGTTATGGGTTACGGTTGGCAGCGGATATTTTGGGTTTGGGTTTGAATGTTGTTTGGTTCGTGACTAGTGGGCTGGTTGGTGGGGAAAGTTGGGCCTGATGAATTTGGGCCGATGTGAGGAGGACTTTGGGTTAGATCGGTAATTGGTGGAGCAGTTGGGATGCTCATTTGGTGTGGGATGTTTGTGGAAAGGTTTAGGAAGTTTGGGATGCGAGAGAAGTGAGGTGGGGGGGGGGTTTGAGTTCGAGGAAGGTATAAGAGGTGGCGAGAAAATGGTGTCATTGATTTGTTAAGGGATTGTGTTTCATCAAAGGTTGACGCATGTCGGAGGAGAGAATAATTTTTGTTGTCTCGAGGTTAAGAACGAAAACCACGAATGATAAGGGGGAGATAGACTTAAAATGATATTATGGTGTGGCACGAGGGGCAAGTTTATGAGGTGAGTGGAGTTGTGGGTTAACATAGGAAACCTAAAGATGCGAAGGTTGCGAGTAATTGGGTTGGTTTGTTGAAAAGGCGGTTGTGAAAGGTATATGTTATGAATGCGAGTAGTTGGTTTAATGGTTTTGGGAGATAGTGGCATATGGAGGGCTTCGACCTATAAGGTTAAGTAGAGGTAGTGCTTGAAAGAGAAGAGTACGAATGATATTATTAATTGTTCGTATCATTCGCTCCACCTTGTTATTTTGTTGGGAGGTTTTTGGGCAAGAGAATAGTGAATCTTAAATTGGATGCCCATTTTGGAAAAAGGTGTGGAGGTCGGTTAATTATCGAAACTCACGCCATGATCACATTAGAGTTTTTTAATTTCACATTTAAATGATTTTAATAGTTGCGGAAAATGCAAAAATTTTATCAAAATGTTCAAGTTTAGGAAACGAAGAGGATAAATCCATAGAAAATGAGAGAAATGATCAAGAAATAAGACATAATATTTAAAACCACTAGAACTAATAATGGGAGATGTCCATAAATCAGAATGAATAATATCAAAAACAATGTTCGCATAGATTGAACTATGACAGCGAAGCTTCCACATGTTTGCCAAAGTTGGCAAAGCGTGACAAAATTGTGAAGATTTTTCTTTATTAACAATGAAATAAACGGCACTAGAGAAAAGCGATACGTAGACTTGATCACCGGTGTACGAGGCGTGATGCCACGTGGAAGGCATTGTCGAGAGAAAAGCAATGGCGAGAAGTTTGATGGGCTTTAGTAGTACTGGTAGAGGATCGATCGAGCTTGTCAACAACGAAGGAGGATATGACGAGTCAAGTAATCCTTCACAGAAAAACCAAAGGCGTCAAATTCAATAGTACAATTATTGTCCCTAGTGAACTGACAAACATAATGAGATTTTTAATTATATTGGGTGTAACATGAACATTATGAGGTGAAGGGGGCGATGAGAGAAAGGAACAATGCTATGGCATGTGTTGGTGACGGGAATAGAACTCGCCATCACCAACGGTAATCAGATGGAAATAAGCGTTTATCAACATTTAAATTGAGAAGAGGCACCTATATTCCATGTGCAAGTCGGGTTCTTTGCAGCGGCATACATAAGTGTTAACGCAATTGGTAAAAGTAGTAGGTTGGGATGCATTATAAATAGGCCGGAGGCTAGGATTCGTGTTTACCTTGATCGGGACTGCGGCAATCTTTAATGCTTTTGTGGTTGTAAACTGAGTTGAGCTACATTTAGTCTTGTAGGCACCATATTGGGGCTAGGGTTAAGGTTTGACATATTTGAAATACAACGGAGGATGATTTGAGATTACAGGTTGTCGAGAGATATAGAAGAGGAGAAACTTAGGGAGGGGTTGGACTTTTTAGAGAGAAATTAGGTGAGGATGGTTTTTTGTCTGATACCATATTGAGGCTAATTGATTTCTTGATTATATTATAACAACTATTAATATCTTATATATGATACAATGAGAACATTCTGGATGATTACCTTAGGCTTAGTCCCAATACAAATTAAATGAATAATAAATGTCTTGATTAATAAATGTCTTGGATTGACTTGAATCGTTTGATGTTTGACTTGAACTTTAATGTTGACAAATAATGTTGTCTATCTTCTCAGTAGTTTTTGTCTTCCTTGTTGTTGTTGAGTCGGTGAAGAAGGTAGGTCTCCGATGATTATTTTATAAGCCATCTACTGTTCATAAGAGTAATTTATAATTTATTCCGAGAGAGAGAGAGTGAGAGAAGGCACTGTTGATTAGGTTAATTTATATATTTTTTAATAACAAAAAAAGGACCGTGAGTGTAGGGGACAACACGGGATTTGTTATAGAGTTATAATATGTCTCGCATCTAAGCCGGTTACGTAATCACCAAGCTTACAAGTTATTTCCTTCCTCTCAAACGTAATACTATGAATCTTTCTTTTTATCATTCAAAATTGTACATTCTATATATATATTACGAGACGTGGCTGATATCTTTTCCATCAGGGACGGAGATATGTAGTAACTTGGGTTGGCCAAGGCCCATCCAAAAGTTCTCATAGTTTTCTTCATTTCTTGTTTATGCTACACATTTGAATAATTTGATGGGTTATGTTGTAATTGGCCCACCCAATGTCAACACACGAAATGACAGTTCATTACTTTATATTTTGTAATCTTTTCTTACATAGAGTATATGTATATTTATCAAATCTTACTTGATTTATCAAAACCGTATCATGGAATTTTCTTTTACAAAATAATCAGTTTCATTATGTTTCATTTATTTCAATGATGTACATTTAAATCCACTACAACAAAAGGGTTGTTTAGGGACGGCCAAATATTAGGGTCGACATAGTCGACCCTAAACCACACGTGGGACC
>BQNB010132695.1:0-18585 GCA_026074375.1 Tanacetum coccineum
TGGTTGAGTGTGTGTGTAAAAGGGTGTATCGAGGTCGAGGTCGGGGGTTCGAGCCTTGCTCACCCCTGACTTCCCTTGATCCCCTTTTTTTTATAGTTAACCTTGAACTATCAACTATATACAAAATAAACCCTACGATTTCAGCTTATTTTTGACTTATTAAAAAATGATTTTCAGCTAAAACTTAAAACTACAAACTTATTAAGGGGCTTATACTACACAACTTTAACAAATGCACTTTTCACTTTTATCAAAAGAATAAGCTTAAAAATAAGCTTAAAGTTGACAGCAAGCTAAAATGGCTTAAAAGCCAATTTTTCTAAGTCTTTTTGCTACTTATGGTCGAATAAGCTAAGGCAAGAACTAAATTAAGCTGAGATGGGCTAAACTAACCTAAATAAGCTTAAAAGAAAAGGAAAAGCTAGGCTAAATAAGCTGTGGGAAGCTTATTGACAGAAAAGCTTAACCAAAACTTAAAAGGCTAAAATGATTAACTTGGACATTCAAATAAGCTAACAAAAAGGGAATAAGCAAACTAAACTATCTAACTTAACCTAAAAGCTACTAGGACACAATTTGAGCTTATGGGATAAGCTCAATAAGCCAAAGTCAAAAAATAAGCAATCCCTCAGCCTAAAGTGATGCTAAAACAGCCAAGAGGCATGTTTGGGCTTAAAAATAAGCACACAAATAAGCTTATCAAGGGCTGAGACTTTGAGGGCTTATACTAGAGCTTATAAGCTCTTAAAATAAGCCAAATACTTGGGCTTAAGTGTGCTTAATGGCTGAGAAAGATGAGCCTAAAGTTCCCCCTTTGCACCAGGGGAGCCTTAAGGCAAAGCTCAAGGGCTTATTTGACAGCTTATTTTAAGCTGTCAAATAAGCTCTAAAAGCACAAATAAGCTCAAACAGATTGAGTGCTATAGCCAAGGGGCTTGTGCACCAATTTTGAGCTTTGGAAAACCATTTTTACTTGCTTATTTTTGGAAGTGAAAAAGGTGTTTGGGGCTTATTAAAACTGTGACAGAAGGAAACTTGGTGGTTTTGACTCACCAAAGTCAAAAGACCAAAGGCTCTTGACAGCCCTTTTTAGACACACAAAACACACCTTTTTGAATGCTTAAACTCAAACCACAAGTGCTTAATCAAATAAGCACTTGTGGGTTACTAAAAAAATTCACAGTTTTGAACATAGTTTTAAAAAACCTTAGAAAACTATTTTACAACTAAAAACTTTCTAAAAACAGCTTGAAATTGCTTAAAAACTTAAGCTAAAGCCAACCTCATGGCCATAACCCATGCCAAAACCTGTTTTGACCCGTTTTAAGGTTATCCCAAACACCCCTTTATTTCAAAACTGTCAAACCAAAGTGGGTATAAAATCCATTTTTAAGCTAAAACTTTGAAAACTTTTTATCTACTTCTATTTATTTTGACCTATTTAAGCTATTTTAAAACTAAAAATCCTAGCTTATTAAGAAAAATAAGCTAGTTTCTCTACTAGCTTATACTACTACTTATGACAGTTTTGAAAGATAAGATGAAATTACACACATTCATGCAATGAGAACCTAAAACAGCCAAATGACAGTCCTAAACTAATGTATTTGCAAAGATAAGAAGTAAATAAGCTAATGCCTTAAGCTAAAAGATAAGCTAAGTGAAAATAGAGAATTGAAACCTTAGATTTTTGTTGCCTCAGAACCAAGGCCACTCTTTCTGAGTGAGTGGCCTAAAAAAACCTGTCCTAATGGCTCCTTAGCCTCTAAACCTGAGCAATAAGCTCAATAAGCTTATATTAGCTTATTTCTCCAAAAGCTTCCAAAATCACAATCAAATGAGCATTTATGAACTAAATTCAACTTAAAACAGTATTTAAGAACTTTTAACAGGTATTAAACTGAATTTTGAGCTTATTAACAAGAATAAGCTCAAATTAGCTTATTGAGAGCTTATGAAGTAAAAACACGCTTAAATTGTCATTAAAACAAAATTAACAAATGCATAAAGAGTTAACTTGAAAACACTTTAAACTACAATAAAAACTTAATTAAAAACATGCATTAAAACTTGCAACCTTCATTATTTGCCAGCAAAGCTTACAAGGCTTTTTTAATAGCCGAAAAAACTAAAAGCAGTCTCTTTTCTTTCTCTTCTTGTTTGTGCTTGTTTGTAGACACAATCAAACACAGGTGCGTTTGTTTAGTGAGAGTGTCACAGCCTTTAAACTTTGGCCCTTTCAATCTTTAAAATTTCAATCTCGACCATCGAAAATAAGGTCTTAGGGGTGTGGGATTGCCATCTTGGCACATAAAGTACTGTGAAAGGGAGTAATAGGAGGGGGGGGGGAAGATGAATATCCAGGTGGTGGTGAAGTTCATCATGGTAAAAAGACGGGTTAAAACAACCCGTGAGGTGAGTTTGGAGGGAAAACGAGCTGGAAAAAGGTGTTAGAGGTTGTAACAGCTGAACGTTTCAGAGTTTGGCAAGAATAGTCCCTCTAGGTTACTTGTTCATTTGCACACATGGGTCCTTGTGGTTATATAACTTTGAGGACTTGGCAAAACAAGTCCACAGATTCTATAACTCCTTGCACATATTCGTCTTGGTGTGTACAAGTTTAGGGGGGTTTGCAGTTTTGCGCCCCCTACTTGTTACTTGAGTTAATAACAAAAATGGCCCTTCACATTTCTTTTCCTCTCAACCCTCTAATGAAGAACCAATCACTGTTCCATCATCATCTCAACCCAAAAAGACTCACAGACCTAGGAAAGCCAAAAGGGCCACTGAGATATCTCAGTCTAGTGGACCTATTCCCCTTGTTGCAGATGAGACTGTCACTAAGGAGAGGGAAGACAGAATGGAAAGGGCTGCCACTACTGCTTCTAGCTTAGAAGCAGAGCAGGACAGTGGTAACATAAATAGGACCCAATCCATGGCAACACTTAATGAGCCAAGTCCTCAGGGAACTGGTTCAGGTAGTGGTCCCAGGTGCCAAGATACCATATTGGGGGATGCAGAAGCTCAAACTAGGTTTGAGACTGCATCTAAACAGTCCAATGACCCACCTCTCTCAAGAGTTAACACACTTAGAAGTGGGGAGGACAGACTGAAACTTAAGGAATTGATGGACCTTTGTACAAAACTGTCTGATAGAGTTCTTGACTTGGAGACAACAAAGACTGCTCAAGCAAAGGAGATTGCTAGTTTGAAGAAGAGAGTCAAAAAGCTGGAAAGGAAAAGGAAGTCAAAAACTCCAGGGATGAATTTATTTAAGATTGGTACCTCTAGAAGAAGAAGTTTGGGTGAGGAGGATGCATCCAAACAGGGGAGGAATTTGAAACAGGGGAAACAGAGTTCAATCTTTGAAGACAGAGATTTTGATGAAGAGTTTGAAGCTAATATGGATGAAGCTATTGAACAAGTTTATGATGCTAACAAAGATACAGTTGAAGAAGGAGAAGTTCAGGTTCCCACTGCTGATATGGAAGTTAATACTGACAGTGCATCAGTTACTACTGCTGGTGTATCTGTTAGTACTGCTGAACCTATTACTACTGTCAGTGTTAATATTACTACTGCTGAACCAAGTACTCCTCCAACAACAACAACAACTGTTATTGAAGATGAAGATCTTACAATTGCTCAGACTCTTATGAAGATGAGGAGTGAGAAATCAAAGGTAAGAGGAGTGGTTATGAAAGAACCAAGTGAGACTGCTACAAGACCAACAGTACCACCTCAACAACATGATCCTAAAGACAAAGGAAAGGGTAAGATGGTTGAACAAGAAAAGCCATTAAAGAAAAAGGACTAGATCAAGTTTGATGAGGAAATTGCTTAAAGATTGCAAGCTCAGATGCAAGCTGAACTAGAAGAAGAGGAAAGGCTGGTAAGAGAAAGAGAAGAAGATGCATACATTGCTGAATGGGATAATGCTCAAGCTATGATGGATGTTGATTATGAGCTAGCTGCAAGAATACAAGCACAAGAGCAGGAAGAGTTGACCATTAAAGAAAAGTCAAAGATGTTTGTAGAGCTCATGGATAAAAGGAAGAAGCATTTTGCAAGACTTAGAGCAGAAGAGCAGAGAAGAAAACCACTAACCAAAGCTCAAAAGAGGAATCAAATGTGTACTTATCTGAAAAACATGGCTGGATTCACTCACAATTAGTTAAAGAACAAAAGCTTTGATGAAGTTCAGAAGGCTTTTGACAAGACCGTGAGTTGGATAGACTTATTTGTACCTATGGATTCTAAAGTGGTGAAAGGAAGTAAAGATAGAGCAGAAGGCAGTGAGACTAGAGCAGAAGGAAGTTCTAAGAGAGCAGGAGAAGATCTTCAACAAGAGTCTACCAAGAAGCAAAATATGGATGATGATAAAGAGAAAGAAGAACTTAAACAATGCTTTGAGATTGTTCCAGATGATGGAGATGATGTAACTATTGATGCTACACCCTTGTCTATCAAAATTCCAATTGTTGACTGCAAGATCTATCAAGAAGGGAAGAAAAGTTTCTTTCAAATTATCAGAGCAGATGGCAAGACTCAGATGTATCTTACTTTTAGTAAAATGCTTAAGAACTTTGATAGAGAAGACTTGGAAGTTCTTTGGAGAATAGTCAAAGCTAGATTTAAGAAGACAAAGCCAGTGGATTACATGGATACTTTCTTACTTCTTACTTTGAAGACCATGTTTGAACATCATGTTGAAGATGAAGTATGGAAAAGACAACAAGGTTTGGTTAAAGTGCTGAACTGGAAGCTTTTTGATTCATGTGGAGTTCATTGTGTAACAATACAGTCCATACCATATTATCTATTGGTTAAGAAAATGTATCCACTTACAAAGCACACACTACATTAGATGTTTAATAACGTGAAGCTTCAAGTTGACTATGAGTGTGAAATGGCATATGAGCTTCTTAGATTGGTCAAGAAACAACTTAAGGAAGGCTATATACCTGAATGAAGTGTTTGGAAGCATCCTCCTAGTGAAGATAAAGCTTTTAATCAAGAAACTTGAAAATTCAGAAGATGAACATCAAGTTTAGGGGAGGATTATTGGGATTAAAAGACTTCTTAGTGTTGTTGAAGTTACTGCTGCTGGTTATGGTTTCTACTGCTAGTGAAGACTGAAGAAAATATTCTAAGTAGTTAGTACTGCTAGCACAAAAGTTACTACTGCTAGTGTTAGTTACTAATGTTAGATTAATATTGATGCTGTTCAAGTTAAGACTGTTTGTATAAGTTAGTACTGTTGTATTGGTTAGTACTGCTTATTAGATATGTGTTAAGTTAAATAATTAAGGAAAAGATCATGATCACAATAGGAATGGATTGTAAGTCAGTAGGACTCTTTGGTGTATAAAAGGAGGTTCTAGGGCATTAGGTTAGATGTATCTCATATCTCTCATACATTTCTTATCATAGTTTAACCTAAGTCGATTAGCTTCAAGGTTTTGTAAACCCTAACACTATTAAGAGTGTTCGTATTATATTGAGACTGAAAGTTTGGTAAACTGTTTGTTATTGATCTTATTCATTACTGTCACATTGAAATTCTTCTTAGTATCATTGACTAGATTCCGCATAGTCATTGATATTCACAATCAAAGTTTCTATCAAAGTTCTTTTGGATTTATTCAATAGAACTTAGCCTTATATAAGTTAAGCAAGATATATTCTATTGGAATCAACATTCTTCAGTATGTTATTCGACAACTCACTACACAAAAGTGATGATTAATGTCAAGGAAACAGAATTTTCATATTATTTGTCTTTCGACAGACCTCTTGGAATAACTAATCATATTGCTCTCTACAGAAGCTCTCGGGAACAGGAAAAAGGTGACCATGTACAAAATTGAATCAATGCATCTAAAAGATATGGATTCTATCTTGATGTCTTCGTTTGTATTTTTCTTGGTTTTTTCTTATTTTATTTCCGAAGTCAGAATTTAACAATTGTATTTCTGGAACTTTGATCAAGATTTTTTTTATGTAACATCACAATGCTAAATAATAGTTTCAAGATACCAAAAACAACGACGCTCACCTATCGTCCCGCAGGGAAGCGCGGGCCGATAAACTCGTTAAATACATAGGTTTCATGTAGATTTATTTACGGGACTATAAATGCGTAACACACTTTGTTTTCTTCTTGTTCAAAATTAAAAAAAAAAGAAACTAGTATAAATTTGCACAATCAATTATATACCTTGACTCTTTATGTTTTTGGGATGTGTAAGTGATCTCACATTTAGCTTGTGATACTCACCGATGACAACGATGACAACAACAAAAATAGTTAATTTCGCAAAGCTGAGTATGCGAAAATAAGATTTAGATAATCACACTTGTATCTCATGACAAATGGACTACTTTTAGAGTTACATTTTGCATGAGCATGAGTGCGTGTAGGTATACGTGTAAGCAAAATGTGTATGTACGTGTGTGCGTGTTTTTATGTGAAATAAATAAATAAAAAAATATAACAAAAAAATGAACATTTGTATAAAAATGCATAGGATTCAAAATGGTACTCCCTCCGTCCTATTTTTATTGTTCACGTTTTTATTTTGGAACGTCCCAATTTAATTGTCCACTACTAAAAATAGATAGGGAAGTTTGATCTAGTTTACTATATTACCCTCGTTTAAAATTATTATTACAAACTTTAAAGAAGACTTTACTTAATTAGTTAAGGGTAAAATTGTCATTCTGTCAAAAAGTAAGAAAGAGAAAGTAGTAATAAATACACTTTTATTAAACTGTGTGTTTTTTATCGGGGGACAATAATTTTGAGACGGAGGGAGTACTAAACAGAATGTGAAGGATTCAAAAGTCATTAAGTTGGGGTGCAGGGGCAAACTGTTGTGTTTTGCGGTTTTTCCCGTACGGTGCAGTGGATGAAACTATAATATTTGACCACGAAACTATAAATCACGTACACGTAAGATTATTCGATCGACTTGTAAATTAAAAAACATGACTCCATGTTTGGAAGATTTAAAATTTTCAACCGAACAATATTATAAGATTACGTTTTAGTCCATTTATAGCCTAAATGGAAATAAAACCTGAAAACATTTGATAGCTGTGTCTTTTAAGACGTAAGATTTGATTTTATATAGCTCATGACGCGTGAAGGACAATTAAATAATCATAATATTGTGACTCCAAATCATAAAAAAGTAAAACCGTCAACGATTTGTTGAAGCTTATATAACACTCTAAGCTCTTATACATGTCGTATACGTATCATTCAATCAACAATAATGTTGAAGGTTTGTTTTAAAGTAAAAAGTTTCTTCGGTACGTGTATTACACAAAAAAAAAGTTTAAGTACAAAGGTGTATCTAAAGTCCTATATCACAACCCGTTACAAAGGCAAATAAGAATGTACCATTTGTTCTTGAAACCAAAAAACCACATAAGATTTACATGACAATCTCATAAAACAACCACCTCTAAGCAAACGCGACATAACCTAAAACCAAAATAAAGGAATTACATTGATTCATACGAAATGCCAAATAAACCATAGATACCATTAACCATGTTCTCTAGGAACATTTCCATGCTTCGCTTCCTCCACCATCTGATTCATGTTTGCAAATTCCAAAACATCCCTATTAAAGTAATGAAGCTTTGTTTTAGGAGAGAAAGCGGTTCTTCAGTGTATCATCAACTAAGTCATCTATTGAATTAACATTATCTTTCTCAAGAGAAGAAAATATATCAGAAACCGAAGTATTAGATTGTGGCTTCACAACTGGTCTATAGGAGCCATTACTAGGTTTATTAAACCCAATACCTTGACGTTTACCTTGGAGTTCACAATTACCACATTTGCTTGTCTTCTGTCTCCGGCTGAGCCTTGCTAGTCGAAGGTTGTTTAGGGCAATTATCACATGAGTGTATAATGAACCTTCCAACTTAGAAATATCACCAACTAACATTTCCTTTAACCCACGTGTAGCATCCAACTCAATCAAAGCACGAGCGAAGCTACCACGACCCCAAGATTCCACACACATAGAACTCGTATAAGAATCCAACATAATAGGCTTACCAAGCTTGTCATTTCTTATGAGTCAATTATGTTGAAGGTTATCGTTCACTAAATTTGATTTTTCTTATATATAATGAATAATAATATACATAATCTCCCTAACATTATATTCTTTTTTTAACATCCCTAACATTATATTTTCTAAGGCATAAAAACCACATGCATTGTTAAAGATTAAATATACAAAAACAAACTAAAAAACCCAATCTCCCTTTGCGAAAAATGACGAAGAAACCCTAATCCTAATTCCTAATCATTCACTGCCAATCCTATACGAATCTTGAACCCTAACTTGTTTGTTAAACATTCATGCTAATGATTGAGCTCATTATCTCATTAGCACGTTCATATTTTCAGATTTGTTAGGTTTGTTAGTCGTTTAGGGTTCGTTTGCATTCAGATTTATTATTGTGTGAAGTTGGATTGTCTTATATCCCAAACTATCATCTATCATGATTTGTATTGTGCCTATTTGTTGTATATATTGTTGTGTTGTTGGTTTTGTGTTGGTTTATAGGTATTATAAGTGTTCTTGGGTGTCGCATGGTGTAACAAGCAGAAAGGATTTTGGGGTTCAAGAGAGAGAGGGGGTGGACGGAAAATAGATAAGAATAAGGAGACTAATGCCTCGAGCATAAAAGATGTGGAATTCTCGAATAAAAATGTTGCATATGTTTCAAATGCTAAAGGCGCGACTGCTACTGCTGGTTCGATTTTGAGTATTAAAGAACAAGTTAGTAATGTTGAAGATAATGATAATTTTACTTCTTTAGTTGAAAAAATTCGTAATATCGAAAGTCAAATGCTATACTGAAAACTCGTGTTATTGGGAGACGACGAGAAACCACTAAAACTAGAAACTGATAAAGGTTATGTGGTTGGTGCGAATACTAGTGATACTATGAACACTATTAGTGTTACTACGAATCCTAGTAAAGATGTTGTTAGTGGACATAACTCGGTACAGGTTGAGGATGAGGAGGTAGGAATGGGGGCAAAGGAACATGATAAACAATTTGATCTTATCTTGTTTGCGAGCTTGGTCCATTGTGAATCAAACAAATGAGTAGCGAACTTTCGTACCTTAGACGCGGGTATACAGACGTGTGAAAGTGCTGAAATCCAAATCCCTTTGTCTTCGATATTAGATGTTAAAGCTACGTATGAAAACTCATCATATGGTTATTTTCTTCGCAAAAGAATGGCATTTCCTGTTATGGAACATTATGTGTTGAACGTGTGGAAGAAGTTTGGTATAGTCAAAGCAATGATAAATCGGAAAGGATTCTTCTGCTTCAAATTTTCATTGGCAGCAGGTAGGGATGTGGTGTTGAAAAATGACCCATGGTTGATTCGTAATGTTCCAATTATACTTAAGAAGTGGTTTCCTAGTGAGTGTTTATTAAAAGAAGAACTGATCTCGATTCTGGTTTTGGTAGAATTGCACGATGTTCCAGTTACAACTTTTACTGAGGACGGGTTGAGTGCTATAGCATTCAGATTGGGTACACCAATCATGCCTGATTCTTATTTGAGCACTATGTGTATAGATTCATTTGGGTCGGTTGGATTTTGCACGTGCATTGATTGACCTAAGGGTTGATCATCCACTCAAGGATACTATGGTGATTATTATTCCTCATGTGAAGGGTTTAGGTTCTTATTTGCATACTACAAGGTGGAATATGAGTGGAAAATGCCAAGATGTGGTAGTTGTTCGGTCTTTGGTCATGACGACATTCTAAGGCCTAATACAAATATGGCAAACTTAGGAGCTGATTTGATGAAGTAAAGTGGTCCAAGTCATATGAATAATGTTGCTTCTCAAAGTGACGAGTTCCAAGTTGTGAAAAACCATAGATATAACAGTAAGCAATTTGATAAGTCAATGGGTTTTAAGTCTAAAAGCACATTTGTGTATCGTCCTATATCTACTCCTAGTGGCTCTGGGACGTCCAAGAAGCAAGGAAGTTTGGCTAATATTTGGGCCTCGACATCTAGAAGTAATACAAATAAAATGGCCACCACTTCTAAGCAATAACAGACCTGGGTACTCGAATGATATTCATCTGGTTTCTCTAAGGAGTTCGTTTGCAGCTTTGAATGAACATGACAAGGTTTTTGAAAATGTTGACATGACAAAGGCAAGAAATGAGGCTAAACCGTTATGGATGTGCCAAAGGATGTGGATGAGAGTGATGTTGACGACGTATACGACGAGACTACTTAATTCATGGCATCAAGTCACCGTAAAGTTACTAATGTTGAATCGATTACTGGTGGCAGTAGATGCGGGAGTAAGAGCTTGTATGAACATTGGAAGGAGTCTTATGATGAAGACCCATATAATGAAAAGGATTATGAAGCTTGCGACCTAACTAAAGATCAAATGGCGTTTGGTGATGCATGAGATATCAATCTTCGTGGTCAAATTAGAAAGTAGGTTATATTTGGTGTCATTGTTGAGTCATAAGTAATCTAGTGGTTAGTTTGTTTTCTTCTTCATAGAAATAGTGGTGTCTTGTTATATTAATTTTACTGTTTATAAAACGGGTTGAGATTTAAGATTCATTCACATTCATTATATTTGAATGTTGTTTCAAATAATCTATTCTCCGGGTACGTTTTACAAAAAATAGAAAAGAAAAAAGAAAATACATATATGAACGAACTGAACGGTGTGCCAAATCAGGATACGAACCCATATTTTGTAATGAAGTTCTTTTTATCATAAAGGTAGTGAAATTTAATTTTAGCAATATATTAACTCTAACCCATGTGATAAGGGAATATGCTTTTCCAATAGTCAACTCCCCGTAACCTTTCAGTTTGTCTATAAATAACCTCAAACTTGCCGTGTTTATAAGCACACCTACAGCTTTTTATTTCTTAGCTTATCACATTCTCTTCTTTTCAAGTTTCTTCATTCACCAAATATTTTGGAGATCAAGAAATAACAATGGCTTCTTCAGCCACAATCCCCACCACTATTACCACCACTCCCCGACCGACATTCGATCTGCCGGTGGATTCAGAAAACAAAGCCACAAAGATGAAAATATTTTCATTAGCACAACCTCACATGCGTGCATTCCATCTCTCATGGCTCTCTTTTTGCACTTGTGTTATCTCTACATTTGCAGCGGCCCCTCTTGTTCCGATAATCCGGGACAACCTTAATCTAACCCGCTCAGACATCTCCAACGCTGGGATCGCCTCCGTTTCTGGAAGCATCCTCTCACGCCTCGTTATGGGAGTACTATGCGATCTCATAGGTCCAAGGTATGCAGTTACTGATCGAACAGATAAAAATATAAATAATCACAACTATTTTTATATTGAAAGACAACACAATTACATACCAAAAACTATGGTAATCATTTTTTTTCTTGAGCAATATTTAACATATGTAGATCCGCTTATGCAGGTATGGTTGTGCGGTGATCAACATGCTGACTGCCCCGGTCGTGTTCAGTTTTTCATTTGTTGCGGATGCTGGTGGTTACGTGTCTGTTAGGTTCATGATCGGGTTTTCTTTAGCAACATTTGTGTCATGCCAATACTGGACGAGTGTTATGTTTAACGGAAAGATTATTGGGGTGGTGAATGGGTTATCTGCGGGATGGGGTGATCTTGGAGGTGGTGTTACTCAGCTATTAATGCCGGTGCTCTTCCATGTTATAACCAATATGCTTCACTCGACACCATTTACTGCTTGGAGGATTGCATTCTTCATTCCCGGCTGGTTTCATTTGATTGTTGGGGTTCTTGTTTTGGTTTACGGCCAAGACTTACCTGATGGCAACTTTGCTGAAATTCGTAAGGATGGACATGCTTCAAAGGATAAATTCTCAAAGGTAACTACTTTACACTTGTATAATTTTATACTCGTAGATATAATGTATATACAGTTGGATATTAAAAAGCGATATCCAAAATAATGTTTTCCAAGAAATTAACTTCACTATAGAATGTAATTTTAACTTCGTACTTCTCTAATCTATTGCAGGTTTACCGAAATGCCATCACAAACTATAGGACATGGGTCTTCATGTTGATATATGGATATTCAATGGGCGTTCAATTGTGCTTGAACAACGTCATCTCTGAATACTTCTATGATAGGTAGCCAAACAATCTTGATTTTCAATAAAATACTGTTACTATTTATTTTTACCATGTTACTGATTTATTTTTCTATTGTGCAATAGGTTTAGTTTAAAGCTTCACACAGCCGGAGTAGTTGCAGCCAGTTTTGGGGTAGCTAATTTTATAACCCGTCCATTCGGTGGCTATGCATCTGACCTATCAGCTCGTAAATTCGGAATGAGGGGAAGGTTATGGACACTATGGATAGCACAAACCCTAGGAGGAGTTTTTTGTATATGGTTAGGCCTATCCAATTCTCTACCCCTCGCAATATTGTCAATGATGCTAATGGCTGCTGGAGCACAAGCCGCTTGTGGGGCGACTTATGGGATCATTCCTTTCGTTTCTCGGCGCTCTCTAGGCATTGTATCCGGTTTAACCGGTGCCGGTGGCAATGTTGGTGGTGGTTTAACACAACTGCTATTTTTCTCTGGTACTAGGTTCTCCACAGCATCAGGGCTCATGTGGATGGGTGTGATGACAGTGGTTCTAACGATCCCAGTGGCTTTTATCCACTTTCCGCAATGGGGGAGCATGTTGTTTCCGGCTTCAAAGGATGAAAAATACAATGAAGAATATTATTATAGCATGGAGTATAGTGAGGAGGAGAGAGAGATGGGTTTACACATCGGAAGTATGAAGTTTGCCGAGAACAGCCGGGCAGAGCGTGGGAGAAGATCAGTGGTCGCAGTTAGTGAAACGCCACCGAATACTACCCCAGTCCACCAAGTTTAAGGAATGAGAAGTTGATCTATAGACAACAAAAAGCTGCTTGTTAGACAAAACTGACTTTTATTTGGTAGATTTACTCTCAAACTATTTTTGAAATATATAAAAATATATTTGCAGTTTGAGAGTAAATTATCAGTAAAAAGAATGATGGGTTTGTGTAATCAGTTTTAATTGTGCAAAGATCTGAATATGATAAATAAGGAAAAAAGAGGTGTAGTTCTATAGCGAAAAATTTCGCAGTAGCCATTTGGGTTACGAGTTATCTTGAAATGACACTGACAATTTTTTTTTTTCAAAATACCCATGTAAATCGCGCCCCCACACCCGCGATCTACATTTGTCCACGTGTCGTTCATCCTTTTAAAAAAAAAAAGATTTCGCTCAAAACTTCGAGCGAAATGTGTTTTTTTTAGCGACATTCACTATTCGGCGGGCCCTAATTTCTCATATATCGCTCAAAAAAATTGAGAGAGCCGGCTTGTTTTTAGGTTGTTTTTTAAGTTGAAATTTTTTTTAGGGTTAAGGTTTTGGTTGGTTAGGGTTTTGTATATAATTGTTTTTTTTAGGGTTAAGGTTTTGGTTGGTTAGGGTTAAGGTTTTGAAAGTGAATATGTGTAATGTTCGTGAATGTTTTATTAACTGTATATGTTTTATATAATTGTTTTTTTTTCGTGAATTGTGTTGTCTTTGATGGCCGCTACGTAATGAACAAAAAATGGTTGAAAATAAAGTTATTATGAATACGATATGATGTTTCAAAGTGTGGCACTCGTGTGTTTTTTGTTATTTTTGTTTTTTTTTGTTTGCTAAATTTAAATGAATTCAATTTTTATACTTTGAAAATTTCTAATTAAAAACATAAAAGTAACATTATCAATTAGAATCATTACAACATAAGAAACACCACATGCACAAAAGTACATGGCCAACCTTATTTAGACGATTTGGAAACATAAAAACAACAACAAACAACGACATACATGGTTAGCAAACTGGTGTTAAGCAATAATGCTTTTACATGTCTCTGTAGTTTGCCATCAATTGACGTTTTTCTTCCATGCTCCTTAGCAACTCATCCCTGACGCTTTTCAAGTATACACATTTTTTCATGTCCGCCCCAGTCATGCATCCTAGGGCGTACTTGCCATAGTCGACAAGTGGGTGATCGTGCAAAACCATCAGATTGTTAATTTCAACCCTACGATCCGTAAACCTATCAGCAAAGCGATGCATCAAGGCTAAAATTTGTTCCTCCAAAATAGCTTCTTCATCAATTGCTTCTTGTAGTTTCATAAGGACAGTTAACCTAACGTTTTCTGGGTTACTAGCCATGGTAGAAAATAAAAAGATAAAATTAATAAGTTGTGTGAAGGATAAAAATGTTTGTGAGTAAGAGTGCTTAAAATATGTGTCTATTTATAGTCAATTACTTGACAGATACTTTAGTAAATCGCGTGTAATTTGAAGTGATAGATAACATTGTCATTGAGTTGTCTTATATGTTACAGTTAAAAAATCTGTGTTGTCAAATCATGTTGTAAATCACGTGAAATGTGCAGTGATAGACAACATGTTGATTGAGTACTTTTGATGATGCATTATGAATAAAAAGTAATTGATTCATATAATATATTGAAAAAATTTATACATAGCAATTAAACCACATACTATCTATTTGATTGGCAACCTTATTTAACACAACTGAAAACAAAACAACAGGAACACACATTGTTGGCCTTGTGGTATTTGGCAACAAAATTTTATAATCTATATTGCCATGTAATTGTTAACGAAGTTTTGCTTTGCAGAAATGCTCCTCAACAATTGTTGTCTTGTTCGTAGAATGATGTTTGTGGTACGGATATCTGCTTCAAGTGTCATTAGTAAAGCATGTAATCCGTAGGTATTACGGCTTGTTGTAGGCAGAGTTTGCAACCTTGTTATTTGTAACGAACGGATATTCATTTCCTCTGTATAACGTGTTAAGTTGCACAACAATTGATGTGCTAGTGTTTCCTCAGCTTGAATCTCCCTTTGTAGTTTTGAAACAATTGCTTGACGTGCCTCATTTTCTCCATAAGCCATGTAGTATGTTAGTGGAGAGAAGAAGTGTGTGTATGAGAAACAAGTTTCTATTGTAGATGATAGCCTAGTTGATATAGGGGAAATAGCATGTGAGGTCTGTGTCACGAGACTGAAATAGTCAAAAAAACACTGACATATATCGTATAATTATTAGTGCTAATTGTCATTTTCATTCAACACGCATTAACAACTGTCATTCACTTGTTTCATTCAAAAAGCGTACATCGTGTTATTCGTTTCATCGAGCACCAACTGACCACTATTATGAACCACAAAATTAAAAACGGTTTGCGAATTTTAAAGTTGTACCCATCATATTGTTTTTTCAATATATCAATTATTTTATTGTTACACACTAGAACAAGGACATTACATGCTACAAAAAAATAATCAAAATGATACCTCCAAATGATTCTTCCTTTGATCTATTATTGTGAATCAATATAGAGCTTAGATCTATCTTCGGACATGATACCTTGGTTTCCTCGTTTTTCAAATGTTCTTGTTCTGCCCAATCAACCATTTTAGGTCGGATGTACATCATTTTTGTGTTTCCTCCTTAAAAAGCCTTTATTTTCACTTGAAAGGATCAGCTTATGACATGGTTCAATCATTTCTGCCAAGGCTAGCATTTGGGAAAAATATATTTGTGTATAACAAATTGACACCAAATATGGTCAATGTAATTTTCCAATTGTATTGCGCTGAACATATTCAAACATGACATGCACTCATATTATTTTGTTTCTAAGCTTTAACGGTTTACTGAAAAATCCATTGTGTGGTATTTTATAATCAAGAGCAATGACTGTTTTATACCCTACAATATTTAACAAGATATTGTTTCAATCTGCAAGTTTTCTTTCTTGGAATGTTTGATGTTGAATGTTCCACCGATGACAGTACATCGTGGTAATCGTTTCATTGAGCAACGCAACTGACCACTATTAATGAACCACAAAATTGAGCAAACGGTTTGCGTGAAGGGTGTAAAGAGGTTTTGTTTTATAATAAAACCTAGTTCACCCAATAAATCATAGTAATCGAACTTTTTTTTCTTTTTTTTCTGCAATGATGTAGATAGCTGAGTGATCTTCTAGTTTTAATTTAGCTTTTCTTTTAGAATGACACCTGCAAAGAATTCTTCCAAGAACCATCGTTTTGAAATCCACACCTGGCTTAAATCTATTTGAGTATGAGAAATGAAAATCTGGAGCTTCCCAACAACTTTTGCAATGTCATACATAACATTAGTATGATAATCATTCTTAATTTGTTTCATACCTGATAATGCGTAGTTTGGTGGCAACATGTAGTAAAGAGTATTGAATTGTCTTGGTATTTTCCATTTTAGATAGCTAACCATATCTTCAAAACCCATTTGTGGAACGTAAATATTAAGTAATG
Source organism: Tanacetum coccineum (assembly GCA_026074375.1). Classification (NCBI taxonomy): domain Eukaryota; kingdom Viridiplantae; phylum Streptophyta; class Magnoliopsida; order Asterales; family Asteraceae; genus Tanacetum; species Tanacetum coccineum. The sequence continues at coordinate 16,451 of BQNB010132695.1, forward strand.
AACCATGTTGGTAGGTTAGGGGGTTAAGTTTAAATTCTCCGTTGTGATTTACATCGAACTCGAAAGTAGTATTTGATGAAGTCGACATCTTTGGAATGTAAGAAATGTTAATTGAAATGAATTTATTGAAAATATGGAGTTGTATACTGGTATATATATATAATAATTGCGAATTTTAAAGTTGTACCCATCATATTGTTTTTTCAATATATCAATTATTTTATTGTTACACACTAGAACAAGGACATTACATGCTACAAAAAATAATCAATATATCAATTATTATTAATGTCAGTGACTTGTCAAGTCAAGTATATATTTGTAGTGATTGTGTTTTCCAATATAACATTGGTTTGTCATATATATATGATAAATCGCGTACAATGGTACGTGATCCACTTAGTGTCAGGGACTTGTCAAATCAATGTTTCTATTATGTGATTTATCTGTCCAACTTTTCATTGATTTGTCAAATTCATGACATAAATTGTCTACAATAATAATTTGTATACTTGTGTCTGTGACATGTCTAGTCATTGGTTTGCCATAAACATGTTTGTAGTTACTGTTCAATTTGTATAAATTGCAGTAGATATTATTGTCATTACCCCTTTAATTGTGTTGTTTACAATATTTATAGATATAAAGTTTAATTAGTAATGCAGTGTTTATTGTAGGTACATAAATAGTTGAATTGAAATACAAATATATTACATCACTAAAATGACACATTAAAATTTAACAACAAACCAACAGAAAGCATAATAACATACAATTTTCTAGAACCCAAACGAGTTAAACCAACTATTTGAACCATTCGTGTTTATATCATCTAGATGTTGCGCATCATACTGCTGAGAGTTGTATTGTTCATACATTTGAGATGATTCTGTGTAATGTCCGGTGTATGGTTGAGAGGTGTTTGCGAAATGTTGGTCGTAAGGTTGCGATGGATATGGTGTTTGGCAGTAAGGTTGTGATGGGTATGTGGTGTCAGCGTATTGTTGTGATGTGTAATGGTTAATATTATTGAAAGTGTTGTCAAACTGTTGAGTTGGGTTGTTGAAAGATGGTTGGTTGTTTTGTGTAAATTGTTGATCATTGTGTGTACGTATGTTGACAGGCGGTTGAACGACAAATGGTTGACCGCATCGATCACGTCTGTGTCCCGTTTGTGTGCATCTGGTACAACGTATAATTCTTGGCTCCTCTCCTTGAGATTGTATACGGTTTGTATTTTTAGGACGTCCAGGTTGTGGGTTGTCCATGCGAGGAGGAATAGCTTTTTGAATATTCTCTGGAAATTCCCATTGTTGCATATTTCCAAGGGAATGAATTGACTCAGAATAAGTGGCTTGATATTTTGGTTTTTTAAACCAATCCGCCACATAATTGAGACAATCCGTCAAACCCAAAAAACGTGTTATAGCTATTACGTGACCACACGGAAGCCCTGAAAGTTGCCATTTACGACATCCACAAATGCCTGTTTGTAAGTTGACTTCACGAATGTACTGACCGTCAGAAACTTCGTATTGATATGCGTTAACACCTTTAACAACCCATGTCGCACTTTTCATCTTTTTTTTTGCTACTTTGTTTGCTACTTTATTTGATGTCCAATAAGTTATTTCGTACGTCATATTTGCTACAATAGTAGATAAACAAGAATGAATATAGAAGTTGTTATCAACAAAAAAATAGTTGTATATTATGTTTTCAAAGAATAATACGTGCTAGTTGTCGACGTTTATAGTACCATTCTTACACCATCGCACGGTACGTCTCCACTAACTTTAACACGGGCTCTTTTCTATATTTTACACTAGAAGCATTGACAGACTCCATACTATTTGATATCATATAATTGTAACGAACTAGAGGGCAATGCGCTCGTGACCATCTTTGAGGACCAACTCTACAAAGCTTTTCATGTGCATCAGGCTGAACAATTTGTAGTGTGTTCATGTTCGTTGCATAGTCTTCTCGTGTATATGCCTTGCATATTTTCCAGAATAAAGCTTTTTTTTCAATCCTAGGTTCATCATAAGATGACGACAACATACAGTATGAAAGGCTAAAGGGGATTCTTTTTCTACTGCCAAAGCTATAACAGCATGCCTATCAGCTATGAA